>PVIU01008160.1:0-87117 GCA_004026605.1 Ondatra zibethicus | reverse complement strand
TCTCAGGGGAGGAGTGGACAGAAACTGTATCACTTCCCTAGCGACTGGGAAAACAGACTCACAGCAGAGTAAAGGAGATGAGAGAGAGCATGGAATAAAATGATGGAATGAGGATAGTAGAGCAAATGAAAGAAATTATAGAAGATTGTCAGAGAGTGGGTGCCCAGTAATTGGTGGTGACATACTGGCTGGTGGCACAGTCATTGGGACGACAAGTTGACTGTGGCCATGGAAGATGATGGCTGAGATGAGGGGAGGAGATCTGTGGGATGCAGGAAGACAAGGCATGGAGAGAGCAGATGTTGTCTGGTTTCTGAAACCTCGTCCAAGGCAGGATGCTGACAGTATGGGTGAAGAGGGCACAGTTGGTGACACTGAAATCCCTAGTGAAAGCCGGGGGAACGACTAGAAGGTGCCACAATAAAGAGACCACAGGCCGATGGCATAAACTTCAAGTTTTTGAACAAGGAGGGAATCTGGGAGGAGAGAAGATAGAAGCCAGGCAGAGAAGGAGGAAACCTAGCCAATTTCTAAGTCGTAGGACACATGATGGTAAGAGCACAGGCAGGGGACACTAGGCAGCAACCTGGTTTCTAGTGAAGCAGGCGTGTCAAGAGAGCTTTGAAAGTAGACTAGACAGAAAGGTTGGTTATGTGTGAGTGGCTGTATGTATGTGAGAATATGTATGTGAGAGTGTGTGTGAGAGAGAGTTGTGTGTGCATGTGCATATGTGTGTGTTGGGACCAATGAAGAGTTGGCTCACATTTATAGGTTATACACAAAAGACAAAATGGGTCAATATTCTGGAGGACTTGGGGTTCTGATGGTATTTGGAATAAGTTTGGATATATGGAATGGCGGCCACTTAAAACTGGGTGATTAAATCAAATCATATCTCCTGGTACTTGGCAGAATTTTTCATAGGAGATATAAAAAGTTGAGACGGACATATCACTATTTGAGTTTGCTTTAGGGGTGAGAAGTTTCCTTTTTCTGTTAACATAAGGGAGACCTAACACTATAAGAGGCAGAACCTATTATTAATCTAAAGATTTTAACATACACTCTATAAAGGCAGGCTAATCAGCATTATAGCTTGACATAAAGTATGGATCCAGAGGCCTCACTGAGTCACGTGTTTTACATTCCCCTTTCCTCACCAGTACACCAGAGGCCTTGCTGGCCAGGCTAGGAACAAGTCTCTTCCTGAAGGGAAAGCCCTGGAGGCACTGACCTCACTCCCACCCACCTTCACGTTCTTACTGGCTCAGATGTGCAGTGGGTCACCGCTGAGCCACACAGCCTACCTGGAGCATGAGCCTATCCCAGGTCTTGGTAACACCGTTGTTTTTCCACTTGTCGTCATTGGTTGGGGGGCTGTTGTTCTGATACCTCATCAGCATCTGCTTCAGGAAGAGGTTAGGTGTGAACTGCAGGGGCAGGAATGACACAAGAGGGGACATCAGCACGCCTGCTCCCACGAAAGGCAACGCCTTCTGCAGGGCTGGTTGTCAAGGACCCTGAACATTCTCTTGGAGAGAAGCTAAACTCGGACACCAAGCAGATTTGGCTGGGGGTGCTTTGGGTTTCTATAGAAGAAGAAATCACCGTATGGCTGGTGTAGGCAGGTGTTTTAAGATGGTATAGATAAGAGGATTAGTGAGAAATGGAACAAGAAGGATTCTGAATTGTGTCTCCCCCAAGGTGGGACATGCAGGAAGGCCATGGCGTGGTTGAGTGATCCATGACCAATGGTGGGATCACAGGTTGGGCACTGGGAGCCAGGCTTCCTGGGATCAGAAATCTTGCTGTCACTTGTCAGTTGTGCATCTTTAGATAACTGTCTTTGCTTTCAATCTCTCTTTCTGAAGGAACCTCCCCTCTCTTTTAACTTAGAAACGACATCAATACTCCCCTTCTAGGGTTCTGAGTATTAAATAAAACTCATTCGTATTAGCACGACCAGCACACAGCCAGGGCGTAAAGCCTGTCAGTTGCTACAGGGCCAGTTCTATTGTCATTTCTGTTCTGTGCTTTGGGGACCATACTCACAAAGTCTCGCTGCGTCGCTGCTGTGATACAAGATGCCACTTCGAAACCATACACGATGAACACCATAATGAAGTACTGGGAAGACACCAGACAAGAACAGAGAGTTAGAATGGGAATCTCACCACGTGACTGCGTATTCATCTAAGTGTAATATCCAAGCATGACGCAGTATAATCGCTCTTGGACAAGCCGCTTGGAAAGGGGCTAGTGGTAGGTCCTTGGGGCAAGGTGGCAGGTGGGTCATCTCAGTTCTCTCTAGAGAAATGACCATTCAGTGCTTTCTCATCCAGCATCATGAATTTCTATTTTAACTTGGGGGAGCTAATATAATCAGTGAAGGGATGTGTGGGTGTTTCAGAGTTTTCGTGTATACACAAATGCCCACCGGCTGCTGGCAAGACAGCCTTAGTGCTTCATACACAACACGGAGCGTTGTGAATCCCTTCTTAGCGGGAGTCATTTTCTTCATGGACTGCTGAAAATGTCGAACTACAGAAGCCGGGAAAAGATGACAGAACACATTTAATGCCTTGTGTCTTTCCCACCCAGGCTACTCGGTAACGCGCCCACAGCCTTCCGGCGTGGAGACTCATGGGTGAGCTCCTGTCACAAACCCACGTCCTAGTGAGGGCAGAGCAGAGCTCTCTGGGTGCTGCTTACACTGTGCTAAAGGGTGCGGGCTGCAAGGCACTGTGGGAAAACAGCTCTGCACAGCCCCGCCCCCAGGGTCTGGCTGGAAAACAGCTGAACAGCAGACGCCTTACAGTGTGTATCTAGAACTTCATCTCTGCCTCGCACACTTTTATATATGCGTGTTTGCCCCTTATGGGAGCCAGTGGGGGAAGACAGGGGAACTTGCCTTCCCTTTTTGGGGGTGTTTGTGGGTTCAAAGGTCAGGAATGTTTGCTGCTTTTACTATCTGGCTTCAAAACAAAACAAACACAACCACCCCTGGGAAAAAATTAGTAAAGGGCCTTCTGGGATGCCAGAGACACCCCTCTCCCCATAACCCTTCCCATACTGGCTGTTGTCTTGCTTCTGTCAAGAGCTTTGGTGGCTTACAGAACCTCAGGACCCTCTACAATTAGGCCAGAAAGGAGGCATTGGTACATGCATTTCTCCTTCAGCTTCACAGAGAGGGGTCCGTTCCTTGCCCCCTACTCCCCAGCTCAGTTCTCTTGCTTTGTCAGGCACATATGACTGGCCAAGAAGGAGCCCAGGGTGCAGTGGAAATTGTCTTCAAGAAGATCTCCCTCTTCTCTCTGGAGCTCCAGGCCTTTTCCCGCTCTCTCAGAGTGGGTGAGTTTGCCCTGGAACTAACTCACCCAAAGGAAACAGAAGGTAAATATTCTGTGCTTCTGGGCACTAGGGCGATCATTACCTTAGAGAAGTGAACCAACCAGCTCCCTAAACAGTTGAGTTTCTTCTATAGAAGTGGGACTCAGGGTAAGAGATTGACTTCAGGGGTAGGGAGGGGTGTGTGGGTGAGTGTGTATGTGCATGTGATCATGGTGCCTTAACCTGATGTCTTGGGGCACAGGAACAGAAGGCAGAGGTCTAGGCCCAAGTAAGAGTTTCTTCCCCACTGGTTAATGTTCATTTCCATTTGCAAAGGCAGAGGATGATCTAGTCAGTGGCTTGAAACCACAGAGGAGTGTGAAGGGTTCCCGCACAATGGTGCTGTTCAGGTCTTCTGGGGTTCCTGTACTGCAGAGTCAATGATAGTGTGGGAAGCACAGGCCATCACACAAAAACCATCAGCCTTGAACTCAAAAGTCTCCAGGGACGTTCTTGTCCATTTTGAAAAATTCACGTCTATCATTGTACTTTGTATCTCAACACACCTCTATCTGACTGATATTAAAACAACACTTAAAGTGAGCTACTGTCAGGGGGAAAACAAAATCTAACAAAAAGCCCCCCCTGGATTTTTCTCCTGTTTGTGTCATTTCTGGCTGTGAACGTTGGGCTCATGCAGACAGTAGCTGCAGAAGAGCGCATCTGTGCACAGTCAGCTGGACCACCCACAGCTGTTTCCATTTGCAGTGCTTTTTACTAGAACCCGAACTTGCAATTATGGAGGGCATCTTTGCCTCCTGCATGGAAGATCTTGCAGCAGGGGATCTCCATGTTTTTTTTTGGTTGTTGTTGTGGTGGTGGTGGTTTGGTTTGGTTTTGTTTTTACCACTCACCTGGAACTCTTTTTTTCCCCACTTAATTCAGTGAAAACCAAAGCTCTGTGCTCAATGGAGAAGAAACAGTTCATCGAGATCAACCCGGGAAAGCAACTGCAGATTAATTTGTTGTAGCATAGGCTGGCTTTGGACTTACTATGCAGTCAAGGATCACCTTGAATTTCTGATCATCCTGCCTCTATCTACCGAATGCTAGGATTGTAGCTGTGCAGTGCCATACCCAAATAATACGGTGTTAAGATTTAAACCCAAGACTTTATGTGTGCTAGGCAGGCACTCTACCAACTGAGCTACACCTCCAGCTCACAGAGTGCTGTGAGGTCTTACCGCCAAGAGCATTTTCCTGTTGGACTTCATAATTCCTACAATGGCGAGAACAGACAGGCAGAAGAGGCAGATGCCCACAAACATGCCTATCCAAGCTGCCCCGTAGATGTCATCGTTGTTGGTGGCTTCAAGCAGCGGGTAGAGACTGTGTTGGTCGGATACAAAGAAGATGCACTCTGCAGTTAGGGCGATGCCACACATCTGGAAACAAGGCACGAGTGGATCTGTCAGGCTGGTGGCCAAGAGCAGAGCACTGGGGAAGGGGATGGGGCAGGGTACATCCTAGAGCCAAGTTATAGGGGCTTTATGCAGTGGATTCCTCATTGCCAGGAGATCCAACAGCTATTTGTACCTTGCTTCCTTTTCATATGCCCTCTGTCTTTGATGCTTTCTTCCACATTTAACTCTGACTGCTTGTGATTTGGGAAAAATTTAGGTAGTCTCAGACCATCCATAAAGCCCCTGTGATATGACCCACTCAGACAGTGTCTTCTTGTATGAAAGTTACTCCCCTATCCTGTCCCAATGCAAATCTTCCTTGCTTGCAATACTTGAAATGTCCTGGCCTTTGTCACAGTGATTCTGGAATCTCAGCAACTGTCTTCCTAGTGCTCATATTCTATGAATGATGAATTAAGGCCCCGAATGATGGCGACTCATCCACAGCTGTACACAGAAAAGTAGAGACAGAACTGAGTCAAGGACTAGCTCTCTTGACTCCTTGGCTGGTGTTCTTCCCTTCTCCTCGTGTCCACACAGTTTGGGTTTTGAGCCACTATCACACTCCGTACAGAAGAACATCTGTCCCAGCACCTTCAATTAGCAGCCTCCAGGTCAGGCCAAGGTGAAACTGGACAGAAGCATAAAGGGATGCTTAGCAGGTGTGTTTGGACGCTGGGCATGGTGATCATGACTCAATATTCATTATGTCTTAGAACTGGAAAGGAAATATCTATTTTAAAGCTGGTCATGGTGTTCTTCTGTCATAGTAGGTCAGTTATATATGGCTACCCTAAGATTCTAGCTAGTGTATTTCTCCCCCACATTTCTTAAGATGAAGGCACTATAAAGGAAGTGGTAATTATACCATTTTCTTAAACTTTCAGTTTTAAGTCATCTAAAAACCACACTTACTTATGAGTATATTTTTTGAAAAATATTCATAACTTACACCGACAATCACATGTCCAAAAATCAACAGACCCTGGAAGCAACGGACAGTAGAATCATCCTTGGCCATCTTCAGGATTTCCCACAGGCTGGAGACACAGTTAAGAATGTTACAGTTTGGTGGGAACAGGTAGCAAATACTGCTTCAATTTCTACACTGTCACCAAATCGTGACATCACTTATTTCCTTTTTTTATCCAAATCAAGGTCATGAGAGCTTAAGTAACGGTGGAAATCTGATACCCTAGGTCAGCAATCACACGAGGTTTATGAAGATAAAAAAATGCTTTTTATTAAAAAAAAAAGGGTTTCAGAGTCTGATCAGTGCCTTTTGGTAGTCCTTTAGGGTAGGAAGGGCACCAGAGTCTCAGTCTGAGAGGAGTAATGAGAGTCTTCAAGGTCGCCAGGGGCACAAAGAGAAGGCCTGCCGTGGTGACGACACACACTGAGAGTCCCTGGTATTGCCTCTGCCATCCTTGGACAAGGCCAACTTCAACCACAGGTAAACAAAAAGAGCTGGCTGAGGTCACTACGGCCTGTGGATTGATGTTAAATGTTTTGTTATCCTAAAAAAGCACAGGTTGTACATAATGAAGTTTCCTGTAGTGCAAGAGACGTGCAGAGAAGAGGAGTGTTTAGCTCCACTGTGCGTGCACTCCTCTGGCAACTTCTCGTGACTATCAGATTTCCAGAACCCAGCTAGATGTGAGCGAGGAGGAGGTTCTTCTGCACACTAGGAAATCAAAACCTAACTAACTGATAAAGCGGTACCTCTGAGGCCACACTGACCAGCGATGGCAGAGTCGGTGGCATCTTTGGTCTGTGTGACTCTGAGGCCCACACTCTTCCTTGCTGCTTGCACTAGCTCCTAGAAACTATTTATACTATTTATGCCAGATGGAGCTAAACATGGACCTCTTGTCTCCTTGAGGATTCTCTGGAAGGAACACAAGGTTAAGTGTTCGGGTCAATCATTTTGGCTTCTGCACTTGAGATGCTTTGAGAAAAGCTGTTCACATGCCTCGACACTTTAACCAAATGACACTCTAAAGGTATTAAATAATACAGTTTGCATGTTGGGGCATGTAAAGCTGCATGAGGAAGATTCTTATATTCTAGGATTTTGTTCTGGGAGAGAAGCTAAGTTCTCAAGTCGTTATAATATGTAAGTGGATGGCTAAATACATGAGTGGGATCTGGGTGTGAAAGACTCCAGCCTAGCTGATTATAGAGCCAGCGTTTGGATCAGGAGAGGAGAGAGAGGTAGGATGTGTAGGAGGAGAGTGAGATGGGCGGTAGACATTCCAAGGAGATGGAAAGTCAGGGAGTAGATTCAGAAGAGCAAAGTGAAGACCGGACAGCAAGTTTGCCAGTTTGGCCGAACTCTCGGTTTGTGGACAGGATCTGTGGAGAGGCGCGTCTCGCTTTTGTTGCTTTATTTCTCCCCTCCCTGCCTTTCTTTTTAGAATCATGTGTTTTTGTATGTCTGCATGAGTGTATGCCGCATGTATGTGGATGCCTTTGTACACCAGAGGCTTTGGATGCCCTGGAGTTGGAGTTACAGGCTGTTGTGAGTCACCTGATGTGGGTGCTGGGAAGTGAACTCAAGCCTTTTAGAAGAACAATTTGTGCTCGTAACTGCTGAGCCATCTCCTTCAGCACAAGTCTTTTATCTGAGCCTTGGTAAATCTTGCACTATAGGCATGTATTAATAGCCTAAGTAATTTAAACATCCCTAAATAGTGTCCTTTTTTTTTTTTTTTTACCTTGAAGGCTGTGAAAATTTAAGGAGTTAAAAATTTATGAGTGTTTTTAGCTCAGGGTTTGGCACACACACTCAGTCATTGTTTGTCAAAGAAGCAGAAGAATCTGGGCCCTTGTTACACCATCTTCCGACACCACCCAACCTCTTGAGTTTCTTTTTAGAACTGCCATCTATTCAGGGAGGGGAGCAGAGAAAAATGTAGAGCTCAATAAAAATCAATAAAAAAAGAAATGCCATCTATTTATCTGGAGTAATCCTTTCACGTCATAAGGGTAAAACCTTGCAGTGTCTGTAAGGCTCCACCAGGAAGAATCTAACTGGTACGGCCGGATCAGTTGCATTGTAAAACTCATTATTGGCATGTGCGGACATTAACCCTGACCAGTTAGGCTGTTCTCTACACTAGAAACACAAATAAATGGACTTTGAAAGACAGAAATTCAAATAGAAACAGAGAGTAAAATGCAAATATCTGGAGAGGCCAAGTTATCAACTCGGTGGCTATTTGTCACGCAACAGTCTCTTGATAGAGGTGAGTTGGGCTCAAAGAACAGAGAAGAGAAATTTTTTTCTTTCAGGGAATCTGAAGTGGGATGATAGTAACATGGATTTTAAAGGCACATTAGCTGGACCCAGTCCTAAAGGAGGGGAAGTTGTGAGGTGTGGAGAAAAAGGAAGGGACCAGATAGATGTTCAACAAGAGGGATTAACCGGTCCAGAAGGGAGCTGAAGGGCTCCTGAGCAAGGGATGTTGCCCCACTGCCTGACTATGCTTTCCCAAAGATGCTTTGGTCACCAAGTTCTAGAAGTGGGTAGGTACTGTTCAGCTTCTTGGCTAAGATCAGGTAGAGCAAGAGGCAAAGAACAAATCAGTGCTTCATGGAGAAGTCCAAGAGTCAGAATTAGGATGAAAAAATGCAGACCGGGGTGGAGAAGAGAAGGGAGAAGGTAGGCGGCTACTTTGGGCAAGAAAGACACAGGAGAAACCTAGACTGTGGCCGGGTAGGAGATGCTGGTGGGGCCAACTCCTGTGGGTTGGCAGCTTGAGAGAGGGCTGCCTCAATAGGCAAGGTGTTCTGAGCTTTCTGGCTCTTCCTGTTTTTTTTTTTTTTTTTTTTTCAAATAGTAACCCAGAGAGCCACGCTTGTCTTGGGGCTGGCTGGCTGGGCCAGCCGTTAAGATGAGTACTGCTTTTGCAGAGGACGGGAGTCCATCTGCCCCAGGGTTAGACAGCCCACAACTGCCTGTGACTCCAGCTCCAGGGGATCCAGGGCCCTCTTCTGGCCTCCAAGGGCACCTGCATGCTCACCATGTACCCCTCCTCTCCCCCTACATAATTAAAAATAAATCCTTTTTTTGTTGTTGTTGTTCTGTTTGGTTCTAAAGAAAGCCATGCTACTTTTCAAATGACCAAAAGGAATTGGAGGTGCCACCTATTAGGCCCCACAGTGCTCTCTATTCTGTGTTAGGCACCTTTGGTTCATCTTCTCAACAGACCTAAATGGATATTTTTGCCATAAAAAAATCTGTGCTTGTTTCTTATTGCTATAGTAACATATTTCCTCAACCTTACAAGTGTAATTTCTGGCACTCTGGGGTCAGAAGTCTGAAATGAGAGTCACTGGGTTAAAATCTGTGTTGATTGGGCTGCGCTTCTTTTAAAATTTTTAATGTTTTATATTTTGAGAATTTCGTGCATGAGTATTGCCCTTATAATCATTCACACTTCCCTCTCCCCTCCAAGTTCTCCTGCGCCTACTTCTCCCTCCCAGATTTATGACTTCTATAGTTATTGTTGTTTTACAAACACACACACACACACACACACACACACACACACACACACACACACCGTTACTAGTGTTACTCCTATAAACATTGACCACTTGGAATTGGATGACCTATCTGAGGGCTGGCCCACAAAGAAAATGGGTTCTCTCTCTCAGCAGCCATTGACTGCATATAGTTCTTCATCCAGGGGTGGGGCTTTGTAAGATTTCCCCCATCCACATTGGTGGTGTTATGTGGAGCATCCCTATTAATGAGATTTCATGGGATACACACTCCTTAAGGATCCAGGCAGAGAACCTGCTTCCTTCCATCTTTGCAATGAATAAATTTGGAGAGACTCATTTCTTCAAGACCTTGCTGCCAGAAAGCCCAGGACCCAGAGTCAAATCCAGGTCAACCTGACTCTAAGTTATTTAACACCAGAGTTTAGCAATCCTAGCACAATGCTAACACTTTAGGTAGAAAAAGAAATGCCTGTCTAGCTTCCCTGACAACTTGGGGACAAAGAGAACACAAACAGCCTGCCTTTGCAAAGAACACCAGCCTTCTCCACGCACCCTTCGCTAGTTTCTTGGTGTAGCCTTTTCAACAGGGCATTAACACACTAATATTTTCCCACTGTTAACCAGGAAACTGCATAGATGTTTTCCAAACCCACAGCTTTCTCTTCTACTCCCTTCTACTTTCTGGAAATAAAGGGTTGCAGTGTGAGGTCCGGGAGACCAGGGTTTGATAACATTTCCTCAGCCACTTTCGTGTTGTTTTATGGATATAGGGTCTTTCGCAATAGCTCAGCTTGGCCTCAAACATGGGATCTTCCCACTTGAGCTTCCCAAGTGTGCCAAAGCCTGGCTTTGATTCTTGGTTAGATAAAATACATGTCTGTGCCACTCCATGCACAGGCATAAATGTCAAGAGGAAGCCAAATGTGGGCTTCCTGTTGTTCATTGTGGTGTCCGGTAGTTGTGGTCTAAAGGTGAGCACGCTAGACTTGGCAGCAGAATGCCAGATTCAAAGTCAAGTCTTCCTGTCAAGAGTTACTCTGAGCAGTGACTGACCTTGTTAGTATCTATTTTCTCATTTATAAAATGGCTAGAATACAACTTGCCTCACAGGACTGTTACAATCATCAAATACTAAGATGGTTTACAAACAAGATAGTGTTAATGATGACCAGGGGATATTTGGAAAGGAGAGGGTCTTGGGTTGAGGTTTTATTTAATACCCTAACGACCCATGGAACGTAGGAAGGAGGTACTAATGATAACTAGTTGGTCCTACAGTTAAGGGCTCCCAGGTCAAGGAGAATTGGCCTTGTATCAACTTCCTCTTCCCTGACGGGACAGCACTCTAAGCCCTGGAGGCCGCACATCCACTACCCTTTTGTGCTTCTTTTTGTTTCTATGATTCGCTTTAAGAGGTAAAAATCTCCCTGGGAAAAGAGAGAAAGCCTGCTAACTGCGCTGGGGTGCGTCTAGTGTCAGGTACCAAGTTGCACGTCTGTCCGCCGGGAGGGTGTCTGTACATTCCGTCAGCATTCCTACCCGGTTAGCTCTTGCCCTTGTGCCCTGGCCGTTGCCGAACCCTCTGATTCAGACTGTAGCGATGTAGATATGACCTCTGAGGTTTTCTCTTGCACAGGGGATGCTTTCTTTTTCTTTTTGCGTTCTTCTTCTCCGTAAGAACGGCATGTTAGAATCCAGCTGCTGCCCGGACTGGCATAGCTCACACAGCTCTTCTCATCTATAGATGCTGGCAGGAACCCTATAAGGACACTGTCTGTGAGTCTCTGACAGACAGACTTCTTGGTGCCCAGATCTGTCACGTGGGATGTAAATTTACATTAAAGGCGGGTATTGGTGGCTACATATTCCTGTTTGCCACCACCTTCTCTGTCTCCTTCCAGAGAAGCTGGCTTTAGGCTTCTACGTTGAAAGCCCCCACATTCTCAGATGGGTATAAAAAGAGACCCCACTTCGGCCACATGGTCCCTGATTCATCTCTTTAGAGACCCTGTCATGTTGTTTGTCTCTGATCCTGGCCTGAATGTTTCTCGGAGCCCCCACCATGCTGTCGCCTCTGTAGGTCTAGCTATGGCATTTGTAACTTTCCCAATAAACCTTTCACTCCCCCCCCACTCCCTCAGTGTCTCTCTTGAACCTCTCCCCACCCTGAAACCTTTTACTGTTAGTATCTCCTACGCAGGGCTTCCTGCATATTATAACTAGAGACTCCCAGATGGAAAGCATTGGTTTCTGCTATATTTGTTCCAGCCCCAGAATGGCATGGTGTTTGACACACAGGAGGGAGTCAATTATTTCTCTAAATAAAAGAAAAAGTAAATAAATGTTTGTTTGAAGGAATGAGCATGTAACTGAATGTGTGAACGGCTGATTTGCCTAGAGTTTGTTGCTGAATAGGTTAAGGAAGAGGGAGAAGCAGAGAATATGGGCTCTGGATAAATCTTGCTCTGAGTTTTGGTTTAATCACATAGTTCTGTTGCCCCAGGACTCTGGTTGAACTTTATCTGTTAATGAGAATTGTAAAGCCCGGTATCAAGGGTTCTGTAAAAATTAAGTGAGAATATGCAAAGATCTCATACCATATTGGCTGCCTAGCCAATCTTAATTTTCTTGGCTTCTGCCTCAGCTTCTTGAAGCAGACAGACTAGATCTAACAAGCCAGGAAACATCGAAGGCAACTTAAACAGTGGCTTCATTAAAAACAAAATAAAACAACACAGCCATCATTTCAAAGGAAATAAAGATATATAATTTCAATATGGACTCTAATATATTAGAGCAGATCAAAATGGTCTTCTTCAGCTGGAAGAGGAGTGGGGAGTCTGTGACCTCAGAGCATCCTGCACCAGTTCTCCATCTTGTCCAAAACCAGGGTTCTAGGACTAACAGAAAAGATGTAAGCAGATCACAAAGCTCCGAAGGCAATCACACAGAGAGTTTATGGAGCGTAGTGAGAAAGCCCCGGCCACAACAGAAGTTGACAGAATGCTGTCTCTCTGCAAAGGGGTCCTGAGTCAATGGAGGACATCTAGAAATTGTTCCTGGAGAATGGACAGGTGAACTTGCTTCTGTCATACACAGCCAGAAGGCTCTCTGGAAAAAGATGCACTCCTGGTACTGAGAGAAGAGGTGACAGTATTTGTGTGAAGGCTCATAAATGCCTGGAGGCTGGAGATTTGCTCAGTTGGTAGAGTGCTTGCTTCCTTATACAATGCCTGGGTTCCATTTCATGCACCGCATAAAATCAGATGTGACACGTGCCTATTATCTCAGCACTGGGAAGCAGAGGCAGGAGAATCAAAGGCCAAAATCTTCCTCAACTACAGAGTGAGTTCCTAGCCATCCTGGGTATGTGAAACCCTATTTCCAAAGTAAACAAATTCTGGAGAGAAGAGCTGACTAGTACATGTTTTGGCTTAAAACCAAAAGGTTTGATGAAGTTCTATTTTGAGAGTTATTTTTAGTTTTTTTTTAAACCCTTTTATTCTTATTTTCTGTGTGTGACTGTTTTGTCTGCATGTCTGTCTGCATACCATGTTCGTGCCTGGTGTTCACAGAGTCCAGAAGGGTCAGATCCCCTGGGACTGGAGTTAAAGACAGACATGAACTGCCATGTTGTTGTTGGGAACAGAACTGAGGTCCTCTGGATGTGAAGCCACTGCTTTTAACCACTGAGCCATCTCTCCAGTTCCCTGGTAGTTATGTTTTAAAAGACACTATGAATTTCTTCCCTTTTCAAGAAGAGAAAGAAGCACGGAAGGACAGATAGACACTCCTCCTCACCCAGGATGCGAATTATTCTCTTTGCATGTTTGATAAAGAAATGCAGAATATACTTCTTGTGAGGGCTGATTAAACAATTTTTAGGAAGATTTATTTATCTCATGTGGGTGAGTCTTTTGTGTGCAAGTATGTACGCACACCGTATGCATGCCTGGTGCCCTCTGAAGAAGAGGGCGTCGGATCTCCTGACACAGGAGGGGTGGTTGGGAGCTACCATATGGGCGCTTAACCTAGGTCCTGTAGGAAAAGCATCAAGTGTTCTCAACTGCTGAGCCCTCTCTCCTCTTCCTGTGGTGGCTAATAATATGTGTCAACTTGGGGAGGACCTGGTGCCTAGTTTTTGTTTGTTTTGGTTTTTTTTCTTCCCTCAGTCTAGGTATTGCTATGAAAACTCGTTTGTTCAGATGTAACATTTAAATTAGTAGACTATTTTTTTTTTCAGATGAGGTCTCACTGTGCATCCTGGACTAGCTTTGAATTTGTGATTCTCCCACCTCAGCTTCCCAAGTACTGGGATTAAATTGTGCACCACCGCACCTGACACATCAGAGGATTTTGAGTAAAGTAGCCCGAACTAGCAGGCCCTCATGTTACAGTAGCTCAGACTCTATCACATGGAAGGCCTTCTCAGTCATTGGAAGGCTGTAAGTGCAAACGCTGATGTTCTCTGGAGAAACAGGAGCTCTTTCTAAAACTACAGCATAGAAACCCATCCTGAGTTTCAATATGAGAGATCAACTCGGAGTTTTTAGATTGGCGTCTACTCTACAGACACGCAGTTAGCCAGATACCGCACAATCTAGAAATCCACTTCTTTAAGATCAAGCTCTTTCTCTCAATAGATCAGCGCGCGCACGCACAGAGGGAGGGCAGCATGTGTGCGTTGTGTGAATATGGGCATGAGCATGCTATCACCTGTGAGCAGAGGTCAGAGGACAACCTGTGGCAGTTGGTTCTCTCCTTCTTCCATGGGCTCTAAGAATTGAACTTAAGTTACCAGGCTTGCTAGGCAAGTGTCTACCTGAGGAGCCATCCCACCGGCCCTAATATGTCTTCTTTTCAAGATGTTGTTTCCATTCATGTTTAAAATTGAGAGGCTTTTAACTTCCCTGCCATTGACCTGACTTTTATCTCACAGTTAAGGGAATCTTGCACACAAAACCACCAAGAGGGAGTCCTCCATCCCCCACCCCACCCCTACCCCCTGCTCAGTCTTCTCTCTTCCCTTCAGCTCATGAAATGCCATAGATACAGAATCACCTCTTGGCTCCTGGTTAAAATGCAGAAACATCTAGAAGAAACATGGTGAGTCTCATGAGCCATCAACAGCCATGCCTCATGGTGAGAGATTTTATTATATCTTTCTTCTTACTGATCTTCACAGGAGGAAGAAAGGTACTGCCTGAAGGAAATAGACCCCAAACAAAAGTACGACTTAAAGAGACAAACCTCCCTTGCCAAGCCTGGAATCTCAGGCTAGGAGTGGTGGCTCATGTCTGTGTCTGCAATTCCATCCCTCTGGGGCCAAGAGAGGAGAGCTCTGAGTTTGAAGCCAGTCTGGGCTACATTGTGAGAGACCCGTTTCAAAACATAAAACAAGGCTGGGGATGTAGCTCAGTGGCAGAGTACCTGCCTAAGAAAACATAAAACAATGACGAAAAGAAAAGGTAAAGAGAGGGAGGGAGAGGAGGGAAAAGAGGGTGGCACACATACAGAGGGAGAGAGGGTGCACCCACGAGGGGGGCGAGGAAGAGAGTGAGTGCTCGTGGGCACACCTGCGGCTTGGGTCTTTCTCTCTGGATAGTTGACTCCCAGAGATGTGACATGTCCTCTCGTCTTGCCTTCTATTTAGCACACAGCATTAGAGGCTGGCTCACAGTCATGACTTTCTGAAACTCTTCATATCATTCTCACATACCACTTCCCTCACCGTGTTAAGGTTCTTTACCTGGAAGTACTAGAAAAGAAGCAGGTAGGGTGGGGCGAGTTACATAAGTGTCCAGCGGTAGAGAGCAGAGAAATAGCTGTGTACATTGACAGCGATGGCACTGTCGGCTGACTGCGCCTCACCTTGCATGTTTCCATGTAAGGGGGCCCCGTGAGCCCCACCCTAATGAAGAATGTCCTAGTGACCCGGCATTTCCACGATTTCATTGCTCAACACCCTGGGAGGCCCTTTGCTTTTAGAAGCGCTGATTTTTAAGAGGTTAAAAATGTATTTCTTTCTTTTATTCCCCTTTTCTTGTGCCTTCTTTAAGTTTGTTTTCTTATGAAGTTATTCATACCCAGGGTGTTGATACCTTCATACATACTGGATAGGTTTAAAAACAATTGCTCACTAAACAAACCAATGTCCAAAGCAGGAGAGAGGTGAGGCTCACCTACCACCCATGAGATTGTCTTTTCAAGTTCATTACCTCTTTTACTTACTCAAGTTTCTTGCACCAGAGAATACACAAACCACACCTCAAACTCATGCTAGAGAAATTTGGATTAGGAAAATGGGAGGGAGGAAAGAAAAGAGAGGGTGAGAAAGAGAAAGACAGAGCAGGACCCTCCTCATCCGTGTGGTCTCTGTCCCCGTTAGGCAGCAGTGGCTCATCAGGTTTGTGTGTAGCCTGCAGGACCATCAGACCCAGATTCCAGAGCAAGACCCAGTGGATTCTGGGGTTGATTGATGCTGTTGCTTGGAATGTAAGCAAGAGTGAAAAAAAAATTGACGTTTCACTTACTTTTTGCCTAACTGGTGCCTAACTTCTCTTGCTAAATGTTTATGAGTCTTTCTAGGTAGTTAAAAATATTGGAAAGTTGATTTTGGAAGCCTAGTATAGCACAAAGCAAAACAGTGTGCTATAAGCAGAGAGGAAAAAAAAGACATTTTTACACTTACTAGGAAGATTAATCAAAAGGATAACTACTTCCTTAAGGACCTAGGAAAAGCACAGCAACCACATTACCTGTACCAATGGCATAATGCACATGCAGGAAGCATATTGCCTTCTTACCTGCTGTGCTTATTAGTTCTCCCCACCAAGAAACAGCCCACAACCAAGTGCCTTGACTTTTTATAAAGACCTTAAAATTAATCCAAATTCATAAATGTTCTAAAAATGCCTAAGCTACTGATAAATGAAAATTTAGACTTATAAACAGAATCATAGAAATATAAACATCTAATAATACGAGTGTTACTTGAAACAATTTGTTTGTGTGAAAAATATTAGAACAGAAATATGTGTATCTAAAACCTGTCGATCCTGGTGGATCAACTCATTGGCGAACAGTAAAAATGGGTCTGGTAAAAGTGGCCTTGATTAGATAAAACTAACTTGCTGACTTATTCCAGACCACACACCGATCAAAGCAGAACTGTTTAGAGGGAAGATCCGCAAAAAACCTGCCCCACCAATCCTTTCAAGGCTTGTCAGACCAAATGATTTATCAGAAGAATAGGAAAGTTTTTGTCAGGTAAGGGGACAAGTAATTATCGAAAGAGAATTTCCCAGAAGAGTTGCAAGATCTCAAACTACAAACAGGACAGACTCTGTTATGGTATATATACTCCTTTCATCAAAGCCCACTTCCTAGCTCCCAGGAGAGTCCAGAGTGTCTAGTGGGCTTCTCTGAGATGTTCCAGTACTTACACAGTGGCTGCTGGGTGGTCTCTGCTTCCTTTGTCTGCTGGCTCTGGGCTGCACCGACTCACTCTGCAGTGCACACCAGCCCAAGGTGCTTTTCTACCCCACTGCCTTCTCTGGAACTGCATGTAGTCCCAGGGAAGGGGTGGTCTGTGATTGGGAGGAGACATCTCGCATGGGCTGAGCCTGCTGTTGCCTGAACCTGCCCAGCTGAGCAGGAAGCATTGTGGGCAGATTTCTGCTGCTTTGGAATGTACATCTCTGATGGAGAGGTCAGCTTTTCTCCTTGAATACAAACTTGGGATTTTTGTGTTTAGTTGATGTTCTTTTGTTTGACTGGATCATTAACTTCTAAGCTTTTGCGTGATGAAGAAGGCTGATCAGTCTCCCTTCTCTGTTTGCTTGCATAGTGTCAGGGCCAGGTTCAATGTCTGTAACCACAGGTCATATTTTCAGGAACAGTAAAGGCTTAAGTAATGTTCATATGGCAAGTGGTACAGCAACTGGGAGATGAGAAGAGTTAGAAACAGATGGAGAAATTAAAAGAAAGAGACAGGGTCAAGTAATTATTTGATGTCTAACTAGATCCTTCCTTTCTCTTCTTTTCTCTTTTTTTCCCTTCCTTAAGGACCACTATGAGTCATATATACACAGCATGAATAATATGGCTTTTAATGGTTAAATAGCAGCACATGGATAATAGCCTAGCTAGCACTGATGGGTAAGTAAAGGCAAGCATAGTAGAAAGGACTGAACACTTTAATCAATAGACTTGGGAATTCCTCACAGGTTAGCAGCATCTCATCACAGGCAATGCTCTTCTTCTTACTCAAGGAACAGAGCTAGAACATAGTTTGCTTATCAGGGTTTGCTTATTGAGATCCAGGCCCATAGAGACTCAAGCACATTTTAGGTGGGACAGCCTCAGACCATGCCCTGGCAGCGTTGAGGGTGAAGGCCTTTCTGAGCTCTGCACTGGGTGCCTCCATGATCTATGTCTTTAGGCGAGGGTTACCCAAGGAAACAGATTTTCATAGCAGAGGTCTATTCCTGAGCAAGGCTGAGGAACCCTCCTCAGTTGCTCCTACATCCCTAGAAGTGTCGAACATTTCCAGTGCTTACAACTAATGCTGCTTTCTTTTACATCACCTTGTACGTATCACATATGGAGAGATAGCTGCCTATTTGCAATGCCATTTTAATGGATGTATTGTATTCTGCTCTATGAATTTGAAATCATCTTCCTGGCTGAAAATTCAGGTCATTAAAAAAGTTCCCGTTGTTATAATAATGTTGCAGAAAACATGGGATTTTAAATACTCATTATTTTCTTGGTAAAATTCTTAAAATTTAAATTTGTGCCTAAAGGCTATGTTTATTTTAAAATATTTTGACTTATGACCATTTCAGAGATGTTGTGAAATGATTGTTTCTTGGAACAGTGTAAGTTCCCAGTTCTCTTCACCTTTAGGTACTATCTTAAGACAAAAAGGCATTTAAAAAGTCTTCAACTTTTTAAAATTTTTTTCTTTTGTCAGTCACATGCTCTCACTAGTAAATGTCTTAATTTTATATTGCTTATATGACAAAAACCATGGCCATAAAATAAAGCACTTAATTGGGTTCATGGTTCCAGAGGGCTAGAGTCCATGACCATCATGGTAGACCGCCTGGCAGCAGGCACACAGGCATGACCAAAATTGTAGCTGAGAGCTAAATCTGACCTGTAAGCACGAGGCACAGGGAAATAGAGATTAGGAATGATGTGGGTTTTTGAACCCTCAAAGCCTACCACCAATGACAAACCTCCCAATCCTTCCCAAACAGTTCCAACAACTAGGAACCAAGCATTCAAATATGTGAGCCTATGGGGACCATTCTCATTTAATCCACCACAGTCAATTTTCTTTCATGTTCTTGGCCATCTTCTTTAAGTGGCAGTCTTAAAAGTTAACCTGAGGAAGGCTTGATACATTTTTGAGACTATTGGTGCACTATGTATATTGCAATTATTAATTTTTTCAGTTATTATAGATGAAGCTGCTTGTTCATTTCCTGGCCTCCCAGACATGAAATAAGCACACAGACACTGTATTAATTAAAACACTGCTTGACCTATTAGTTTATGCATATTTTTAACTAGCTCTTATATCTTAAATGAACCCATTTCTGTTAATCTGTATATCGCCATGTGGTTGTGGTCTATGGTTAAGGTTCCATATGGTGTCCAGAATCTGTCTCCTGTGGCAGCTACATGGCTTTTCCCTGACTCTGTCTATTTTCTCTCTATATTTTTTCTAGCCTGGCTATATTATGTTAAGCCATTGGCCAAAAGCTTCTTTATTAACCAATGGCAATAAAACATATTTACAGCATATAAAGGGGAATTCCATATCAAGTTACCTTTTGGCTTTTTTAATTACCCTATAAGTATTGCTTAGTTATGTCAATTATGTATAGCTTTTAATGATTTCTGATTTTGGCATTATATTTAAAGGCTTTTAAACTCAAGATTTCATATTATCCTACTTTTCTACTTTATTTTATCTAGTTAATCATTGTTTTTATCTATTTGACTGTCTTTTTCTATATGTGTTTGCTATTATGTATGTCAAAAGGTATTATATGATGTGGGCTAGATCATATACTTATACATATTAAATAGTAGCAACGGTAACAGTATTTGGATTGATTTACTGTAATACATTGTATGTATTTGGCCAATGAATATCTGGGCAATTTTGTGGTTTGACAATTATGCTCACATTTTTATTATAAAAATTTGACACAAATCTTTTCTACGACAATCTCTAAACTTGGTGCCATTTCTGGAGGTATAATTCATCCACTGAGTGGTTTTATAGTGGGGAAGTTTTGGAGATGACCATTGTGATGACTAACATGACTGTAATTGTCATCAGAAAAGAGAGTCCCCTAGTGACTCATAGCCACAGGTACCACAACTCTCTCTGAGCTTTACCCTCACAATGTTCCTAATTAAATAGTTCCCTTCCTTGGGGCTGAGGATTGAACCCATAGCCTCACATGGCTGACATGAAGATTAAAGCATAGTTATAGCTTCTGGGACACAGGTACCCTGGAACAACACTTGTCTACACCTCTATATACACAGATATTAGAGAAGACAAAACTCCAGGCATAGTTATACTTACACATGCTCATCTGTGCTACAAGGTAGAGAAGTAGGTGGGGGTTGAATAGAGTTAAGATTGGGCTATGTAGCTGGGTGGTGGTGGCACACGCCTTTAATCCCAGCACTTGGGAAGCGGAGGCAGGCAGATCTCTGTGAGTTTGAGACCAGCCTGGTCTATAAGAGCTAGTTCCAGGACAGGCTCCAAAGCTACAGAGAAACCCTGTCTCGAAAAACCAATAAATAAATAAATAAAAAGATAGGGCTATGTAAGAGCAAAAGAAGATGAGTGTTTTCCAGCAAGCTTAAAACGGTTAACCTTCAAACTTTTATATAAAAAAATTTATTAAAATATGTTATATCTCACAAGATTCATCTCTTGGAAGCATTTCTCATCCCAACTGACATGTGCTGGTCTCCGTCTACACCACAAACTTTCCTGTTCTAGAGGTTTAACGTAGTGAAATCATATATGCCTTTGCTTAGGCCTATTTGTGTCACAGCCGTGTGTGCTGTCTTCCACTCTAGTCATTGCTGAGTAACACCACAGTGTATGGACACACTACCTTTCCATTTTAAATTTAACAATTGCAGAAACAGCACACACTATTTGCTACACTAGTTGTGCTAAAGGTACAGGCTGGGAGTGTGAAGGACACGCACATTCTCACGCAACAATTTTCCATCGTTCTCCGTCTCACGCAACAAGTCTCCATCGTTCTCCATCTTCCAGCACAGACAAGTTGACTCTTCAAGTGGTTTCTAACTCTTCTGCTCTCCTTCAGCTCCCAATAACCATACTGTGCTTTCTGCTTCTTCAAATTTGGATATTTATAAATACGTAAGTACTAATTATCAACATCAATATAATTAATACTAACAGTTGATAATATTAATTATTTAATAATAATGATGAACATTAAGTAAAATCATACAACACTTCATCTCTGGCTGATCTTACTTAGCTCAACACTCTCAAGAGTCATCTGGACCAGAACATAGCTGTGGCATTTTGCATCCCCACTAGTAGGATATAGGGGATTTGATTTCTTTCCACTTCTTCTAATCCTTGCTACTATCTCACCTTGACCACAGCCATTCTGCTAACCGAGATGCGTTGCTTCATTGCAACTCTCACGTACATTTCCTTAATTGCCAATGATGCTCACATTACTCTTTATGAGGCTCACGCATTGCCCACTGTGCTAAGGGACAGGGAAATAAAATCTTTATAGAGCAGAGGGGAGGGTTGGGGATGTGGCTCAGCTGGCCCAGCGCTTGTTAGTCATGCAGGCAGCTCTGGGTTTGATCTCCAGGACTTCACAGAACTGGGTGTGGTTATATACTTATAATTCCATCATTTGGAAGGGAGGGATAGAAGTATCAGAAGTTTGAGATCATCCTTGGTTACAAAGCAACTTTGAGGCTATCCTGGGCTACATGAGACTCTGCCTAGGAGAAAGCAGCAGCAGCAGGGGAGGGAAGTGGGAGAGGTAGGGGGAGGAAGGGAGGGAAAGCAGAAGCACAGGTGGTTTCCGCCACTGTGAGGGGAGGCCCATTGCTTACCCCTGTTGATAAGAACACTTCTAATACAACATTGCTAGTTACTGTTCTCGGCACTTCCTTATATATTTTCTTGAGAATGGCAGGCCTGGAAATAGAGCGGGTAGACTGCTTCTCTAGCGTGCCCGAGGCCCTGGGTACTACAGGAGCACAGCATGGTGACACACACCTGCCTATAAGCCTCTGCACTTGGGAGGCAGAGGCAGGAAAAGTTGAAGCCCGAGGTCACTCTCAGCTGTGCAGCAAGTTTGAAACCAGCCTGGGTTACTTACGTTTCCATCTCAAAACAAAGCCATACTTGAGACACAACTCATAGCTCTGTGGATAATTCTTTTCACAACCGTCCTTGAAAGCTTCCTTCAAGAAATCAGGTCTTTCAAGCCAAGCATGATGTCATGTGCCTTTAATCCCAGCACTTAGGAGGCAGAGGCAGATGGATTTATGTGAGTTTGAGGCCAGCCTGGTCTACAGAGTGAGTTTCAGGGCAGCCAAGGCTATGTATGTAGAGAAACCCTGTGTGAAAAAACAAATAAAATAAAATAAACCACACATTTGAATCTCAGTTTACTCCCCACTGAGACTTTCAGCCCCCATATTTTTTCTACATGGCGACTCTGCCCTCTTTGCATCTAGTCATAGAGGGCCAATTCCAAGCCCCCGCCTCCTGCTCCCCAGCTGGCTGCACTCAGCTTCCCGTGCTGAGTGCTTACTTCTGGCCTGGAGGGCCTACTTCCTGCCACTTAGGAGCTGCTGCTGATTAGTCTCCTGCATCAGATGCCTTGTGTAGAGCGCCTGAGTCACGACATGGGAAGTGTTGTGCACGTGGTTCTTCTTTCTCAGGTGACTACGTGCAGAAGAAATCACAGCCTGCTTATCCTCTTTGGTCCACTGCCTCACAATGGGAGGTCACAAAGGCTGTGGAAGGCTTCGGAGAACTGAGGGCATGGCTGCAGCTGCCGGAGTGGTTGCTCTGCCTGTAGAAACTTGGTCAAACTATCTAATACTAGGGCCAGACATAAAAAAACTATATTCAGTGCTTTAAAATTAATTTTATTTATTATTATTATTATTATTACTGTGTGTGTGGCATGTGTATGATGTATGTGTGGGGAAGGTCGTGAGGGAGCATGTGGGTGGAGGTCAGAGAACTTTTTTTTTTTTTCAGAGTCAGTTCCTTCATTTGACTGTGGGACTCAGGGGTTGAACTCATGTTGACCGGCTGTTGTGGAAAGTACTTTATGCACTGAGTCATCTTATCAGCCCCTTTTCATTTCTTTTTATATGTGATATCATCTTGTTAGATAGCCCAGAGTGCTCTTGAACTTCAGATTATCCTTCTCTGGCTTTTAAATGCTAGGATTAAAAGTGTGCTCCACCAGCACAGAATCATCAATACGCCATGGCCTTATCGCCTCCATATTTCTCGCTTTAATAACAGGGATGGCCTCTCTTTAGGTTATTAGTTTACATCACTCTAGTTTATTCCATAGGTCACCGCTTGTCGGTCAGCTTTCAGCTCAGCTTTCAGGCTGACAAGCTGCATCTGCAGCGTAGAGAATGTTTATTGAGTTTGAACACACGCACAGTTCATGAACAACTTAAAGGAAAAACTAAATGATCTGGAAACCATGCAGGAATGCATGGGGCGCAATTATGAGAAAGAAATTTATCAGAGCCAGGACAGCAGATTTGTGTGTGAACATCAAACAAGCATAATTCATTGCCATATAGTCCATAGGTATGGGAGGGGGCTGTTATCTCTATAGGAACTCCAATGATATTGTTGGTAGGTAAGTTACATAGTCTTACCTCGTCATTAGCTAACAATACAAAGAGTCAAGTCCACATGATGTTTGCACAGAAAAGCTTTAAAATGTTTGCCATACAAAAATAGAGTCTAGCAATCATCTCAAGTATGATTTCTGACCAGATGCTCTCATACCAGATAGACTGAGTTTATGCATTTGGCTGCTAAATACCAGTTGGACTGGTTACACATTCTGCCTGATATAAATTTCTCTAGGGGATAAAGGTGACAAGGAAGTGACATTGCCTCACCTGCACAGATGTGTGTAGGGTAGCAACACATGCCTGTAGGCACATTACTGTAGGCTGAAAACCAGGGGAAGATTCAATCTCATTCACCAACGGCAGAAAGAAGCAGGCAGTGATAAAAAGGAAGATGGTACTAATATGATGTTGTGGCTAACCTGAAACGCTCCTAGTACCAATAATCATTTTTTAAAAGAATAATTTTTTTTACACATTTTTTGATTGGAATCTTGTGAGCAGCTTAGAGCCGCATGCGGTTCTCATGTTCTCTGAGAGGCTCAGTGTGGTTACAAGCGGTCCCTGGCCTCTTTGGAGGCTTTACCTGATGCTAGTTCAGGCTCTGTGGGAGCAAGTATTGGAATGTCAATGCAGGGGTAGCCATAGTGTGTGCATTTCGTGGGATTATCCAGAGATACCTATAACAGTCATGTGAAATTTACAAAGGCACTCTATATATTCTGACCTAAACCGAGGACACACTTAGGCAGAATCATCATCAATGCCTGCTGAAAACCCATTTTTTTCCAGGGAAGATAGGAGCACAGGGCTGATGTGGGTGACAGAACACAACGCTGGCGAGAGTTGGTCTTCAGATGCTCCCCCGCTGGTCTCTGTATCGGATCATGTCCCGTACCTAAGGAGAAGAAGAAAAGGCAAATTTTCCGCTTGGAATCTTTATCTCCTCAGAATCACTACCTCCTGTGGGGGTTAAATATGTGGAAGTTTAAAGTACAAAAGTCCTTGGACTGAGTAAGCACAAATAATTTAGACTCCATAAGTGAAGGATCCATGGTGTCATCGCTAGATAAACCATTACAAAATCGAGATATACAGAGTCTGGAGAGATGGCTCAGTGCTTAAAAGCACACACTGCTCTTGCAGAGGACTTCAGTTTGGCCCCCAGCACTCTGATCTCGTGGCTCACAACTGCCTGTAATCGCAGCTCCAGGAGCCCTCTTTGTAACTGTAATTTTGCTACTGCTATGAATCGTAATGTAAATATCTGTGTATCTTTCAGAAGATGGTCTTAGGCAGCCCCTGTGAAGGGTCATTCGACCCCCAAAGGAGTAATGAACCACCCAGGTTGCGAACCACTGGCTTGAGAACAAGATGGATTAAACTGTTCCCTAAAATATTAAAGTGCTAGCTAGATCCTCATGTCTACAGGACAAGCATTTTACTCAGCCCTCATAAAGCGATTTTTCTAATTTAACTTTCAGTGATAAAAAGGGGCTATGAAGATGGGTAAAAGCAAAAATACTCACTGCACAAACACAAGGGCTTGAGTTCAAATCCACATAAAAACCTGATTTGAGGCAGGAGCATTTTAAATCTTCGTGTTCCTACAGGGATATGGGAGGTCGAAAGAATTCCAGCAGACACTCAAAGCCAGTTATCCTGGTATAGTCAGCAGAAAAACAACAGAGGGACCCTGACTCCAACAAGGTAGAAGATGAAGAACGACTCTCTGGGTTGTCCTCTGGCCTCCACATGTGCTCCAAGGCACTCACAATGCCCATGTTCTCACAGATGAATGCACACACACACACACACACACACACACACACACACACACACACACACCCCACAGTTCCTATGTTAGACACTCACAACCACCTGAACTCTAGTTTCAAGGCATTCTTCATCTTTTTCTGTTTTCCATTGACATCCTCATCCCCCCTTTCTTTCTCTCTCTCACTCTCTCTCACACTCACATAAACATAAATATATTTAGGGAAAAATAACCAATTCAATGAAATTATAGCAGAATTTCCTCCCAAATATAAGAAAGAGATGGGAATTCAAGTGTGGGTGGCATTTAAAATTCTAAATAAGCATAACTTGAAAATGATTTCTCCACAGTACATTATAGTTAAAATTCTTAGACTAAGGGACAGGAAAAGACAATTGAAAGCTGAGGGGAATTAAAGGAGAAAGATACCAACTTATGATCATAGGCAAATTCTTCAGAACTACAACAGACTTCTCATCAGAAACCCTAAACCTAAAAACGCATGGAATAATATATTTCCAGCCCTGAGAGATAACTGTGAGATGTGAGGATTTGGGAACTATATTGTGTCGGTAACTAGAGACAGAAGAATACTCCGTGATTAGTATGGAGATAGTAAGGTCTACAGAGATTAAACCTTGGAGAACACCCAAGGGATGGACACCTGTCTAGGGGAAAGGTGGCCACTGGGGATGGAGGAGGGTTAGGGAATAACTAGAGTTGAAGGTGAGAAGTGTACAGTGTCAAAAGTCTCAGGGCTAAGGAAGAGAATGCTGGAGACGTTTGTTCAGTTGGCCCATGGCACGTTTTTATGACATTAAAGATCACAGTTTTGGAAGAGGATTGAGGTAAAGGGTGATCACAGGAGATTTAGAGAAGAAACAGAAAAGGAGGGAGAGCCATGTGCTTACATCAGCTTCTCAACAATTTTGTTTGTGGCTTTACCCTGACATCAGAAGCTCAGCAAACCATGACCGAAATCACCATCTCACCTTCTAATTTCTCTCCCAATGGCACTAAAATTTTGTCTTTCAATTGTGAGCAGTGAAGAACTCAGTATTCCAGAGACCTCTCTGACTGATTGTTTCTAGACACTAGATTCAGCCATGTGGATTCCAGTTATCCTTTCTACCAGGTCTCAGGTTAGCTGTAGAACAATTTCAAGTGACCCCAAATCCATATAATTGGGATCCTTAAAAAAGGGGTCGAAAGAACTGACTCTTCCAGGTTATCCTCTGACTCTGCACACACTTCCTGGAACATGGGACCCAACACACACACACACACACACACACACACACACACACACACACACACACCCCACAGCATAGATAAAATGTAAAAGTTTAAAGTTGAATTTATGGCAATATCCTATGCCTCAGAAATCCCATTATTGGATATATGAACACTAGAAATACATGTGTATGTGTGTCAAGAAATCAGTGTAACTCTATGTTCACTATAGCGTAACATATAATAAACCATGAAGGATCACTGATGTATAACTCAGAATAGAGAATTCACAAATAAAAAGGAATGACAATATGAACCCTGTGAGTGAATCTCAATCATGTTGCTGATCGAAGAAGAAAGCTCTTAAGTAATCAATACATATTTAATTACTTTGATGTTACATTTTAAAGGACATTAATTTAGAAGTAACAATAATGAATATTTCGTGTAGGAGAGAGGGTTGAGTTCTGAGGGGCTGCTAACACGCTGTCTCTTGATTTTGAGGGAGGAAAGCAGAACTGTGAACCGTAAGGTTATGTCTAGAACACAGCAACTGGAAAGGCCACCCCAGGCCAGCCTTTCTCAGCCCCTGCACTGCTGCAGATCACCCTGAGGATCATATGATGACCACCTTCAATGAACAGGAAAAATAAGACCACATTTTAGGAAGTGAAACCTAGGAGGGTATTCCCAAGAGATACATGTGTACAAAAGAAGTAGAGTGTTCCAAGGTGACCTTTGGGATGTCATAGCTTAGGGGCTGCCACGTATGAGCTGCATAGCATTTTCTCACTCTGACAGAAAGGATTATGGGATGGTAGGCACATGTTCAGTAAGCACGAGGTTATATAACTTAGGTCAGTCCAAGAAATACCCACTCCTTCAGGGAACCCTTCCATTCCCCTTTATAGCTAAAAGCCCCTGGACTGGAAACAAGGCAGCTCTCGAGCCACGGGTTTGCCTGAGAATGACTTTGCTCGGTGGAGTGTGCTCTTTGCATTCAGTTTCAATAAAGCTGTCTTAGGGTTTCTATTGCTGTGAAGAGACACCATGACCACAACAACTCCCACAAAGGAGAACGTTTAATTGGGGCGGGCTTACAGTTCAGAGGTTTAGTCATTGTCATCATGGTGGGAAGCATAGTGGCCTGCAGGTAGACCTGGAGCTGGAGAGGGGCTGAAAGAGGATCTACATCTGGACCCTCAGGCAGCAGGAAGGGAGAGAGAGACACTGGGCTTGGCTTGAGCATCTGACCCCCCCACTTCCTCCAACAAGGCCACACCTACTCCCACAAGAATACACTTCCTAATAGTGCCATTCCCTATGAGCCCATGAGGCCATTTTCACTTAAGCTGCCACAATAGCTATGCACTTGCTACTGATTTTCTGTGCTTTGCTCCATGCCTTGAGTCATGGAAGACCCCTTCAGATCTGTGAAGTTTTCTGTATGTATGACTGAAAAGCTCTAAACATGAAAAAAATTCTCCCTTTTGCTAAAATAAGAACAAAAAAAATTCACACGATCATCTCTAAAGGTAAAGTAAAGGATTTTGAATTTGATAAAATTTATTTTAAAATCTCAGAAAACATATGAGAAGGGAACTTATTTAAAATGAGCAATGACAGTTACAAACAATAAACATCATATTTAATAGTGAAGTAGTGAAAAAATATTTTTTTAAAGAGAAAATAAGGTAAATCAAAGCAGGTACTTGCATTCAGCATTAATTATTCTGGAGATCTCTAACCCGTGTGCTGTATCAGTCATTATCCCAAACAAAACAACAACAAACAGAAAAACAGATCATACATTCACAGTAGAATTCTATGAAGGTAAAGGGGTTGCTTCAAAAAGAAATAGATATGTGGCAAGGTAATCAAAGCTAGAGATAGTAGAAGTAACTTTAGGCCTGAAGGGTGTGTGTGTGTGTGTGTGTGTGTGTGTGTGTGTGTGTGTGTGTGTGTGTGTGTGCATATGCACTACACACTGAGGTAGGATTTGAATATTATTGGAATCCAAAAGGTAATAGTCATGCAAAATAAGATGCCTCTAGACAGACAGATCAGAATGTACTCATAAAGAAGGCCGCAGGAACAAACCTGAGCTTGCCTTTCTTTTTCTTCCTACTCTCCATCCAGGGTTTCTCATGGTCTTAGCCCAGTGGAGAATCAGGATACAAGCCTAACCGAGTTCCTATAGATCAGCTTCTCTGTAGGGAGGAGAAGAGAGGAAGATGGCTGTGAAGCATCACAGAGAAGACCTGCACCACAGGTGATCAGACGAGGGAGCAAGAAGGATTGGAAAGGGCAAAAGACTACTCGCAGATGATATGCGTGTGTCTGCGGAAACCCCCAGTGCTTCAACAGATACTGGAAATACTTCACTAGAATCAAGTCAGGGTCAGTGAGGCTAATGACTATAAGAATATCAAAACCGTATTTCTGCATGCCAGCTAGTTAGATCCTCAAATTTTAAAAATTTCTACATACACTAGCATCAAAAACATCAAATGCCCACAAGGAAGCCACTAAAATACATGTATAATGTGTATGCAGATAGTAAATATACTAAGAGAACTTAAGACCTAAATGAATGGCAAAGAAGGATGGGAAGCATTCATTTTAAAGCTATCACTCTTCCCGAATAATGACCCAGTTGAGACCAAAAGCAACCACACACACACAATCCTACTAGTGTATGCTTGTATGTATATGGAAGTATATGTTTGTGTAGCTTCATTAATAATTCTTAAAACAAAATGGAAATAGAGGTCTAAGAATATCAGAGATATGTTTAAAGAAGAATAAAGTGGGCAAGCTTTCTCTACTAGGTATTGAGTTATTCCAGTCACAATAATTAAGAATCTTATTTCAAAGCAAGTATTAATAAATATGTGAAATACAGGTCAATGTGTAAACTATGACCTTTACTAAAAGGGGCTGGTTTCTGGATGAATGAAAGAAGTGAATCTTTACCCAGTCTCCTATGATATACAAAACTGATTCAAGATTGTAGACATAGATTTGAAAGGTAACAAAGAAACCCTTCTTTATTCTACACACATGCATACACACACACACACACGCACACACACAGAGTAATTTAGGAAACTATAGTTAAACGTGGGTGAAACTTCTAACATAA
Organism: Ondatra zibethicus; assembly: GCA_004026605.1. Classification (NCBI taxonomy): domain Eukaryota; kingdom Metazoa; phylum Chordata; class Mammalia; order Rodentia; family Cricetidae; genus Ondatra; species Ondatra zibethicus. The sequence continues at coordinate 57,716 of PVIU01008160.1, read as the reverse complement.
GACAGTGGAAGTATTAATCATAAATAAAAATATTGGTACAGTTGATATTAAACTTGAGACTTTCTGCTCATCAAAAGATAAGAACTAGAGGGTCAGACAGAGAGGGGAGGGATATACAAAGTGATTAAGCAAACACCCACAGCCAGAACATACAGAAGCCTGTTGCTAAGGACTAAGACATGAAGTAATACTATAGAAAACTAAGCGTTTCCAAATGGCCAGTAAGCAGATGGAAAAGCACGCCAATGCCTATCAGGCAGGAAGAGGCAAAAGGACACTATAAATTTTACTACCTGCTTCCCTGAACAGCCACAGTTGAATACGGTGGCAACAATGAACACTGGTAAAGCTACAGAGCTGCCGCGCGGAGGTGTGCAAGCTGGTATACTCATGTTGGAAAATGAAAACAATCCATTTGAAGCTAAGCCGATACATGTTCTACGATCCAGCGATTAAAGTGTACAGCCAAGAGTGACATACCACTGAACGACCTGGGTGGGAAAGCTCACTACAAGGGTTTTCGTAATAGCTCCAAATTGGAAATAATCCGCATGTCCTTGGAAAAGAGAATGGATCAGCTGTAGCAGTCTACCCGATGAATAGCATGCAGTGATGAAAACGGATGAATAGCTACATGCAACAGAAGGCTCCATCTCCCAGACAGAACCTGGGGCAAAAGAGGGAAGATGAAAACGGCATTGAGCAAAGACAGTCCAGAGAGCTCACAGGTCTCAACAAAAGTGTTTCACGATTCATGTTTGACAGTAAAATTTTAAAGAAAAGTGAGCAAGCTCTTAGAAAGGTCAAAATAAGCAACTCCTTTATGGGAACTCATGAGGAGGGAGGCTTCTGTGATGCTGAGCTGCTCTTTTCCAGTTTGAGACAGGGTCTCACTATGTAGCCCTAGCTGGCCTTGAACTCACAGAGAGCTGCCTGCTTCTGCTTCCTGAGCACTGGCATTCAAGAGGTGAGCCCCCATCCCGAGATTTGTTCTGGAAAGCAAAAACTCCTGTTTGGAAGCTGCAGTATGTTTCCTTCATGATGGCTTGGAGCTGTTCGTGGTCTGCTTTGTCCATCTGTCTCTGTGTGTGCTCTGTTCCGGCAATGGGAACAGAAGGGTTGTTCTCTCCCACTCCATACCTGGCCTAGCATGAAGTCCAGAGGGTCATCCGGCTTTTCATAGACTAGGTTTTCAGTGATCTGCTGAGAGAAAGCACAGCACACCACACCACACTTGTTTCCAGAGGTTTGCGGTCAGCTCCTACTGCCCGAGCCATTTTAAAGGCGCTCCCATATCCCCAAGAAACACCTTACTTTCTTCATTTGGATGAAATCAGGCAAATCAAGGTCAAATTTGGAGGGCTAAAATTTTTATTTAAAGAGCAATGCATCTTTTTGGTTGTTTCCAAGACCAAAGAGGTGGTGGGAAAGTTGCAAAGCTTTTGAGAACTATGATGTTGCTAGATAATCAGTTAATAAATTGTTTGCTTTAAGCAGTTAAAAAAGAGTTCTTAAAAGGGAATAAAACAATTGCACTGGGGATTTTCATATAATTGTCCAAAATACTTGATTTTAAAACATAAAAATCATGTTTAGTTTTAGTATTAAATGAGGAAGGATATATCAGATTTATGAGATTAACTTCCATACTTTTAGCTGTTATTGAATAACTTAAAATGCTGTCACAAAGCAAGCAAACATCTCATTTTCTGGGAATAACAATCAGGTTCATTTCAGGAATAACATATTTAAATATGCTCAATGTATCTGTTTCACTCAATTATGTATTCAATATGTATACTTGAAGTTTTTAATTAAATTAATTAATCAATTGATTTTATAGTGCTGGAAACCTTGTGCATGTTAGGCAAGTATCTTCTCACTTCACATATATTTTTATTGAACAATATATATATTTGATAATTTATTTTCTTTAATATCACACTCCATTTAAAAGCATTTTTTTCTTTAATTTGAAAGATTATAGAATAGACAAACTTTTTTAAAAATTAAATTTATTTTTAGTCTGTATATGTACATGTATGCAGTGTGTGTACCTTGGTACATGTGGGGAGCTTGCATTAGTGTGTATGTATGCGTGTGCATGTATGTGTCTGTGTACTTTTGTACATGAGGAGAGCTTACATTAGTGTGTATGTATGTGTGTGCATGTGTGTGCACCTTGGTACATGGGAGAGCTTGTATTTGTGTGTATGTACATGTGTGTATGTCTCTGCATGTATCTTGATACATACAGAGAGCTTGTATTCATGTGTATGTACGTGTATGCATGTGTGTGTGTGCATGTGTGTGTATACCTTGATCCATGTGGGGGGCTTGTATTAGTGTGTATGTACATGCGTGCATGTGTGTGTGTGCCTTGATCCATGTGGGGAGCTTGTAGTATTGTGTATGTGTGTGTGTGTACCATGGTCCATGTGGGGAGCTTGCATTAGTGTGTATGTACATGTGTGAGTGTGTGTGTTTATATACCTTGGTCCATGCAGGGAGCTTGTATTAGTGTGTATGTATGTGCATGCATGTGTGTGTGTGTGTACCTTGGTACATGTAGGAAAGTTGTATTAGTGTGTATGTATGTGTGTGCATGTGTGTGTATGTACCTTGGTCCAGCCTGGGACCTTGGAGAACAGCTCTATGGAGTCAGTTCTCTCCTTCCATCTTTACCTGGGTTTTGGGGATCGAACTCTGGCCATAAAGCTTTGTAGATCAAAAGGCAAGGGCTTTTAATCCACTGAACTATCTTGCCAGCCCCTGAACTCTGCTTTCCTAAATACATTCCCTAGTTTTGTTTAGCAATTACTGGTTCTCTGATTAAAGGCAGAAACCTGGCCACTTATACTGTACAAACTAGAGGATATTTTAAGAAGGAAACATCATAAAGCAGAGCGAATGAAATAGATATTTCAAATCCCTATTTTATATGAGGAATCTGAGAGCCATAGAAACTAAGTAATGTCCCCAACTCATGAAGGTGTGACCAATTTATAATCTGAACGGTGGTGCTCATAGATCAAGGTATTTGTTCCTCCCTCTGTCCCAGTGGTTCTCAACCTTCCTAATGCTGAGACCCAATAATACAGTTCCTCATGTTGTGCTGAACCCCCAATCACAAAATCATTACTACTTCATGACTATAATTTTGCTACCCTTATGAATCATGATGTAAATATTGGTGTTTTCTGATGATCTGAAGTGACCCCTGTGAAAGGGCTGTTTGACCCCCAAAGAGGTGGGGACCTACAGTTTAAGAAACGCTGCTCTCTACACTGCTTCAAACTTTTCTATTTTGGATGCTTTCATAAGAGGCAAACTACTCAAATTTTAACCTGTCTAAACAGTCACTCCAAACACACGCTGTCATAGATGGATATGTGTGTTGCTTATCGGATAATAGTAATGCAAAAAGAAACATACCTGGTGAACAAAACAATCAAATTACAACTGCAATAATCTCTCATAGTGCAAGAAATCTCTTTAAAGGAAGTTCCAGTTTTAAACCCAGGCATCAGTGAGATTTATGAATTCAGAAATTGGAAGGAATTTGTTATTTCTACCATTTCCTTCTAAAGAATGTTGCTCTCAGGTGGTCCCGAGAATGGTCTCCTTTTGAAGACTCGGCTCTAAAAAGCCCTTAAACTTTTTTTTTGGGCTGATTTTTTTCTTATACACTTATTTAAAGCTAAAATGATAATTACTGGCCAAATTATACCCCAACGATCATCCTATATGGTCTTCAATGCCTTTGATGAACTTAATGTCATGGTATCATTGGCTTGGTGTTTCTCATCTACTTTTTTTGGTTAAAACACTAATTTCTGAAATAGCCCACAACCAGGAAGAAAGGTTAAGAATTAAAAGCTTTACCTGGAATATCTGAAGAATGTTGTGCTTTTCCATGTAGCGGAGTGCAACTTGATAAGGGTCTTCAAAAATGATTGGAGGGAATCGCCTCCTGTAAGTTTGGCTCGATCTCTGGGAACCCTTTCTTTGCTCAAATTGTGTAAGAATATCCTGAAATTGAAATAGTCCCCCAAAGATTTATCTTTTTTTAGAAAATAAATTTAAAAGTAATAGCACTTTTTTTTGCTGTTGTTATCAGTGGAATCTAGATTTAATGAAGTTTTAAGCCAAGAATTAAGATTTAACACCAAGAATTAAGAAAGATACTAGTTGTGCTACTTTCATGGTGTGTGTGTGTGTGTATGTGTGTGTGTGTGTGTGTGTGTGTGTGTGTGTGTGTGTGACTAATGACCTTTAAGGGTTCCTTACAAGAGCATGAATCAAAGGTTATTTACAGAAGCATGGGTAAATTACCAATGCTTACACCAAGGAGAGAATGTGTCTATCCCAGTAACCATGAACTGCTATGATCCTCAGAGCCAGTTCTTTGGGAGAGCCAACTCATCGTTAATCACTATAAAGCACCTCAAAACTTGGTGAGAGGATATCTTAGATTTCTCTACTTCAAATACTTTCTCCCACACAGGGATTTCCAGTTAACTTCACATCTCCTTGCTATGGTAGACACCATCGTGGGAAGTGATTGAGTGGTCCTTGCTATAGTAGACACCATCTTGGGAAGTGATTGAGTGGTCCTTGCTATGGTAGACACCCATTGTGGGAAGTGATTGAGTGGTCCTTGCTATGGTAGACACCCATTGTGGGAAGTGATTGAGTGGTCCTTGCTATGGTAGACACCCAATGTGGGAAGTGATTGAGTGACACAGAGTTAGGAACAGAACCTGAAACCATTGGTTTCCTAAATCCTGGCTCCACCGATCCTTCCTGAGTGTCCAGAGGAAAACCAGGAACATATCTCTTTTGTTTCACACCCTTCCTGAAACCTATGGATTGCACATAAGACATTACATGGGTTTATTCCTCATCTCTGATTTAACCTGCATCTTTCTATCCCCGTGTTCTTGTTCCTAACGCCGCAGGTCCTGTCCTGTCCTCCAACCTCCCAGGCAGACATCAGATGTCCCTTTTACCTACAGTAGTGATTTCTGTGGTCTGAAATTTGTCTTGGCTGGAGGAGTAGTACACTTTGGTGGTGATGGAGGGCAGTTTTTCATACGAGGACTGGGAATCACTGGTGAATTCGGTATCAGGTGGGTTGTAAGCTTGGATAGTGGTTGCACTTTCTGTTTCCTCGGCAGTTGAGACCTTGGATCTGATGTCCATTTCGCTATCTTCAAATGTGCAAGGCTGTATTTTGAAGTCAGCTTCTTTGATCTCTTTGTTGTCATCAATTTCAGATAATGAGCGGTTCTCAGTTTGGGCAAGTATTTTGTAGTATGAGCGGTAGTCAGCCTGTTTTTCTGTTTCGTGGCTAATTCGGTTGTTGTCCTCACTAGACCTGTGTTGATCAGTGTCATCTTCATCCAGGAAATCAGCTTCGTTGTAGACTTGGCGTTGACTCTTTCCTGATGTTCTATAGTCAGCTTGGTCTGGTGAAGTCTGCTCACCATGCTCCAAAGGTCCTTGGTCAGTCTTCTCAGAAGCTTTCCCACCAGAGGGCAAAGACACTCGGTCATCTATATTCTCAGAGGCTTTTCCTTCTAGTAGACTGGGCAATTGCTGATTAGGTAGCTCAGAAGTTCTTCTCTCAGCCTGGCCAGATGATCTGCGGTCAGCCTGCTGAGATGTTCTCCTGTGGTCAGTCAACTGAGAAGCCTCTTCAGAAGTTCTTTGGTCAGTCTGTCCAGACCCAGCATTAGCAGTTTGGCCGGATGCCTTGCCACCAGTTTGCTCGGCTGATCCAACCCCAGCATGTTCAGATCCTTTGTCTGTGTTTTCGTGGTTTGAGGATCCATCTGGAGCCTCTTGTGGAGGCTTATCCATTTTCTGCTGCACCTCTGACTGGTCTCAGTTGCCAGGCACTGTGGGTGGGGCCTGAGTTTGGTTGTCTAGGCAACCTTCCTATTGGGCTTTGTTCTGCCTCTGCTGAGGCAGCTCAGAGTAGGCAGGTGGCTTTCCCTCTGACTGAACAACAATCACTATCAAAAGGAAGACTACCGACCATGGGCAAGGGCAGTGTGAGCAAGAGATGTCTCCTGAGAAGAGGTGAAGTCCATAGTCAGGCAGTCTGGCTCCATCATTGCCTAGTTGGTTTTTTAAACTCTTACTTTTTTGGCTCTTCATTCTTTGGGGGCCTGTTACCTAGCTCCCAAATAAATCACAGGGGTCTTATCCTTACTTACAAATGCCCAGCTATAGCTTGGCTTATTTCTAGCCAGCTTTTCTTAGCTTAAATTATTCTGTCTACCTTTTTCCTCCGGGATTTTTTCTTTCATTACTTCTGTATATTTTTTAAATTGATTTTATTGAGCTCTACATTTTTCTCTGCTCCCCTCCCTGCCTCTCCCCTCCCCTTCAACCCTCTCCCATGGTCCCCATGCTCCCAATTTACTCAGGAGATCTTGTCTTTTTCTACTCACCATGTAGATTAGATCCATGTATGTCTCTCTTGGGGTCCTCATTGTTGTCTAGGTTCTCTGGGATTGTGATTTGTAGGCCGGTTTTCTTTGCTTTATGTTTAAAAGCCACTTATGAGTGAGTACATATGGTATTTGTTTTTCTGGGTCTGGGTTACCTCACTCAATATGATATTTTCTAGATCCATCCATTTGCCTGCATTTCAAGATGGCATTTTTTTCTGCTGTGTAGTACTCCATTGTGCAAATATACCACATTTTCCTTATCCACTTTTTGGTCGAGGGGCATTTAGGTTGTTTCCAGGTTCTGGATATGATAAGTAATGCTACTATGAACATAGTTGAGCACATATCCTTATGGTACGATTGAGTATTCTTTGGATATATACTCAAAAGTGGTCTTGCTGAGTCTTGAGGAAGGTTTTTCCTATTTTTCTGAGAAATTGCCATACTGATATCCAAAGGGGCTGTACCAGTTTGTATTCCCACCAGCAACGCAGGAGTGTTCCCTTTACCCCACACCCTCTCCAGCATAAGTTGTCATCAGTGTTTTTGATCTTGGCCATTTTTACAGGTGTAAGATGGAATCTTAGAGTTGTTTTGATTTACATTTCTCTGTTGGCTAGGAATGTTGAGCATTTCCTTAAGTGTCTTTCAGCTATTTTAGATTCCTCCGTTAAGAGTTTTCTGTTTAGGTCTGTACTCCATTTTTTTATTGGATTATTTGTTCTTTTGATGACCAATTTCTTGAGTTCTTTGTATATTTTGGAGATCAGTCCTCTGTCTGATATGGGGTTGGTGAAGATCTTTTTCCATTCTGTAGGCTGCCATTTTGTCTTGTTGACTGTATTCTTTGCTTTACAGATGCTTTTCAGTTTCAGGAGGTCCCACTTATTGTTTCTCTCAGTGACTTCTGTATATCTTACTTTTACTATTACTCTGTGACTGACTGTGTGACTGGGTGTCTGGCCCCTAGTGTCTTCCTCTTCTTTTCTCGCACCTCAACCCTGCTGTTCCCTGATATTTGCTCCTATTTATTCTCTCTACCTGACAGCCCCACCTATCCTTCCTCCTGCCTAGCTATTGGCTGTTCAGCTCTTTATTCGACCAATCAGGTATTTTAGGCAGGCAAAGTAACACAGCTTCACAGAGTTAAACAAATGCAACATAAAAGAATGCAACACATCTTTGCATCATTAAACAAATGTTCCACAGCATAAACAAATGTAACACGTCTTTAACTAATATTCTGCAACAGCCTAGCAATAGGGTCTTATGTTTTTTACTGGTGCCTAGGGCTATTCTTCTCTTTGTATTTTCTTTGTTTGTTTTGTTTTCCAGGCAGGTTGGGGTCTGGGCATCATTCTCAGGTCCCACACGCATAACCAACACCTCCCCCTGACCACCATGAGGGTCTCACACCTGAGAGGGTAGACTACTACTGCCATCAAATTAAATTCACACTGCTTTGGGGTCTGACTCAACTTTGTCACAGCCATGCTGTGTAGCTTGTGAGTCATTTTCTTGCCGAGTTAGATGAATGATCAGTTGCTGGAATGACAACGGGTAGATTCAGGGAGAGCGGATTCTAAAGGCATACTGTCAAGCAGTCTTAGAACAAAAGCAGGGTTTAGATGAGAAGGCCAAGCCAGAGTTCCAGAAAGGAAGAAAACAAAGTTTGGAAATATACCAAAAGAAATAGTTTGACAAATAGAGAATTTGCACTTGGCAGTGGTGACCAGTGACCACCAGGTTTTAAGATTTTCATTCCTCCTCTGAAATAAACCTCAAATAATGCACGTGTGAGGTCAGACCATCTATCACCATAAGTTTAACTGCATTTAACAATTAGAGATTTAAAGTTCAAAAGCCATTATTTGGGTCAAGTGGGAACCTGGCTGTGAATACAGGAAGAGAGACGGACATCAACATAAAGTCACTTATGAACAAGTGCCTAAAACAAACTAGTAGCCCAAAAAGTGTATGCTGAATGAAACTTTATAAATGATCTGCCATATTTAAGACCATATGGAAGAAATGGACACCATGTTTGCATAAGTGATAAACTGTCTTATGGCTTGAATGTTCAAAAAGGTATCAGTCTATGTATCTGTTTTTCCATCATAGAAAAAAGTACCATAAAGAAAACATTTCCTCAATATTAAAGACACAACTTTTATTAAAATGTATATGTGACATCTACGTATGTCATATCTATGGGTCTGTATACTTATTTCCAATGGTTATTGGTTTGCAATCTTTCTTTTGTAGATATTTGTAGCCACACATTTTACTCTGCCCTTCCTACACCCCATAGCTTTTTGCTGTGTTGTGTTTTGTTTCACCTGTATCAAAGTATTGTCTCACATTCCCTTAATAATTCTGACTTGGCATGGTATCTAGAAATTTGTTAATTTCTAAACATTCATGTGCTTTCAAGTTTTCTTGATTCAGTCCTAGCTTCATCCTCATGTGTTCTGAGAGGATGCTTTGCATGACCTGCTCTTTTCTAATGTATGGAGGCTTGCTGTGTGTCTGGATACACCATTGTGTAAGGAGATGGCCCATGAGAGGAGTGTGTATTTCCTATGGCTTTCCTGTGTTAGGTATCTGTTTTATTATGTAGTTGCTTATTGACTAGTTTAACTATTCTAACCACTGTTGAAGGTTGAGGTATTGAAATCCCCAACTGCTTTTGTAAAATCGCCATTTCCCCCTTCAGATCTGTTAAGGTCAGCAGAACACCATAAAACAAATGTGTTTACAATTCCTCTACCTTTGTGTTTAGTTGACCATTTTATCAGTATATAAAATACTTGTCTATTGTAACAGTTTATGACCTAAGGTTTATTTTATTTTGTCTGATATTAAGATAGCAAGCAAGCTCTCCTTGGTCACTGTGTGTGTGGTCTTTTCACACACCTTCACTTTCAACACATTTGCAGTATTAGAACCAAGAAGAGTCTGGTAGACAGCATGCAGTTGTATCATTTTTTTTTTCTAAAATCCATTCTGATAAACTATTTCTTCTATTTGAAGAGTTTAAGTCTATTTATATTTAAATTGATCATGGAAGAGGAAGGACTTCTGCCATTTTGTGATCAATCTGCTTTCTATCGTCATAGTCTCAGTTGCCCTATTACTGTCTTCCTTTATGTTTGCTTTTTCTTCTGTTAGTCTACCATGTTAATTCCCTTTTTGTTCTTTTTGTGAATGTAACTTTTGTTATTAGTGGTTATTCATGCCACCTATTAAGTCTGTTCATGAGCTACTTTACAGTTATTAATATGCACAGGTTGAGTCACTCCTGCATTCCTGGAATGAACCTAAGTAGGTCATAGCACACCATCATCTGAATGTGTCCTTGAGATGTGAAAGTACGCTTTGGAGATTTTTTTCCTCTAAATTCATTAGGGAAATTTGCTTGAGAATTGTTGTTTTTCATTGTGTCCTTATATGTTTTTGGTACCAGGACAGTATGGCCTCTGCAAATTTAGTTTGGAAGTTTTTATTCCATTTTTAATGGGAAGTTTGAGTAGTATTGGTGGTAGCCTTTTGTTTTATCAATATATTTTTAATTGAAAATTTTTTATACAATATATTCTGATTATAGTTTCCCCTCCTCCCAGATCCTCCCCACCCACCCAACTCTCTCTCTCTTTCTTCCTTCCTTTCTTTCTTTCTCTCTCTCTTTTTTTTTTTTAGAAAACAAACAGGCAAACAAGGAAACACAACCCCAAACAAACAAGATTTAAAAAGAAAAAGCACAAGAAATATACACACATAAACACAGTATTTTGTAGGAGCTTGTTTGTCCTGGCCGCCCAGCTAGCTTAGCCCCAAAATAATAACACAGAAATTGTATTAATTAAATCACTGCTTGGCACATTATCTCTAGTCTCTTATTGGCTAATTCTCCCCTCTTGATTTAACCCATTTCTATTAATCTGTATATCACCACGTGGCAGTAGCTTACCGGGAAAGATTCCGCATGTCTGACTCTGGTGGCTCCATGATGGCTCTCCCTGACTCTGCTTTCTTCCTCCTAGAATTCAGTTCTATCTTCTCCGCCTATCTAAGTTCCACCCTATCAACTAGGCCAAGGCAGTTTCTTTATTCATTAACCAATGAAAGCAACACACAAACAGAAGGAACTCCTACACCACACGTACACACACACAAACACACAACACAACACAATACAACACAACACAACACACACACACCATAAACACACAAGACTAGAAACCATAATATACAAGCAAATAAACAGTGAGACAAAAATTGTCAAGCAAAGCCATACAAGACAAAAGGTCTGCAAAAATAGCATTGAGTTTGTTTTATGTTAACTATCCACTGCTAGCCATGGGATTAATAGACCAGTGAGACCCCATTGAAGAAAACTAAATTTTCCTTTGTAAGCAGATGTCAAGATGGAAGCTCACATCCACTTCCTTGTCTCAGCACTGGGACACCATCTGGCTTAAACCTGGGCAGGTTCTGTGCTTGCTGCCACAATCTCAGTGAGTTCATGTATTTTTAGCACTTTCTTGAAGATTTGGTATAGTTTTGTGGTAGATTCATCTGGTCCTAGGTTTCTTAAAGATGGGAGACTATTAGTTCTTCAATCATGTTATTTGTTGGGGATCTGTTGAGTTGCTTTATACTCTTGGTTTTAAAATGATATTCATTCAGTTTTTAAATGTGTGAGTGTTTTGCCTGCACATATGTTTGTGCACCACTTACATGTACATGGAAGTCAGAAGAGGACCTTGGCTCCCTTGGAATGGGAGTTGTAGACAGCTGTGAACCACCATGTGGGTGCTCGGATTGAACTCAGGTCCTCTAGAAGAGCAGCAAATGTGTCTAACTGCTGAGCTGTCTCTCCAGCTCTCTTATGTTTTTAGAAAATATTTTAATTTACATGTATGGGTGTTTTTCCTGCATGTGTATATTTAATATATGCACATATTCAGTGCCCACAGAAGCCAGAAGAGGGAGCCAGTACAAGCAGTAGGGATAAATCCTGGTGCTGCTGCCAGTGGCCCCTCAGTCTGCCCCAGCCATGCAGCTGTCAACCACATTCAGAGGGACTAGTTCAGTCCTATGCTTGTTCCTTCCCAGTCTGGCTGGTGTTGGTGAGCTCCCATTAGCTCAGGTAAACTGTTTCAGTGGGTGTACCCATCATGGTCTTGACCTCTTTGCTCATATTCTCACTCCTCTCACTCGTCAACTGGACTTTGGGAGCTCAGTCAGGTGCTCCTATGTGGGTCACTACCTCTGTCTCCATCAGTTGCTGGATGAATGTTCTATGGTGATATTTAAGATATTCATCAGTCTGACTACAGGGTAAGGCCTGTTCGGGCACCCTCTCCTCTATTGCTTAGGGTCTTAGCTGGGGTTATTTTTGTGGATTCCTGGAAATTTCTCTAGTGCCAGGTTTCTTGCTAGTCCCACAAGGGCTCCCTCAATCAAGATATCTCTTTCCTTGCTCTCATCTCTGTCCTTCTTCTATCTCAACTACCCCATTCCCTCAAGTTCTCCTCGCCCCTCCCCCTTTTCCTCCACTTCCTCTTCCACCCTCCCTTCTCCCCTTCACCCCTATATTCCCAATTTTGTCAGGTGATCTTGTTTATTTAGATTTTCCAGGTGGATCTATTTATGTTTTTCTTAGGGTTCACCTTGTTACTTAACTTCTCTAGGATCATGAACTATAGGCTCAATGTCCTCTGTTTATAGCTAGTATCCACTTATGAGTGAATACATACCATATTTATCTTTTTTGGGTCTGGATTACCTACTCAGGATGGTGTTTTCTAGTCCCATCCATTTGCATGCAAATTTCAAGATGTCATTTTTTTTTTTTTTTTTTTTTTACCTCTGAGTAGTACTCTAATGAGTAAATGTGCTACATTTTTCTTTATCCATTCTTCGGTTGAGGGACATTGAGGTTGTTTCCAGGTTCTGGCTGTTACAAATACTTCTGCATTGTGGAGATGCAGCCACGGGTTCAGATAGACCACTAGAGTTCTCAGACTCTGAAGAAAAGAATGGTGGCCCCAGGGCTTGGTCCACCAAGGCACTCAGAACTATCCAAGATTTTCCTCAGTTGATGAGCTACAGCCTCTAGCAGGGTTATGCCACCCTCTGTATTTCACAGTCTGTCAGCCAGCTTCCTGACACTTTTGAGCTGCTTGGCATCAGGCCCTCCTGCTGTCCCCAAACACCAGAGCTATGGCAGAGTAAACTCTTCCTTCCTATGATCAGACCTTACCCCTTCTGGTTGCTCAGTTTCAGGCAATAGATTCTCTGTCAAGACAGCTCCTGGCCCCTGCCCTCCAAGTCATATAGAGAAACAAAATGGGCTTTTTATCTGTAAACCAAACCATTGGAGAAGTCACTGTGGTATTTTGAGAGAAAATGGCCCCAAAGGGTGTGGCACCATTAGGAGGTGTGGCCTTGTTGGAGTAGGTACGGCCTTGTTGGAAAAGTATTTCACTGTCGAGGTAGGCTTGAGGTCTCGTATATTCTGAAGCCATGCCCAGTGAGCCAGTTCACTTCCTGTTGCCTGTGCAAGAAGTAAAACTATCAGCTTCCTCTCCAGCACCATGGTTTTCTCCATGTCACCATGTCCCACCGTCATGATAACGGACTGAACCTCTGAACTGTAAGCCACCCAATTTATTAAATTAAATGTTTTTCCTTTATAAGAGTTGCCTTGGTCATGGTGTCTCTTTTCAGCAATAGGAACACTAACTAAGACAGTCACAATGAATTTGAAGCTGGTGTGGGCTGTGGATTTGTCCCGAGTCTCTTCCCTAGAATGGGGTTCCCTTTCATAGGGGTCTTCCAGTCCCCTCTGCCCGATGGGGCATATTGTTTGAGCTGTTTCCCTCTCTTACCTGTCAGCCATCTTCCACCCCGGGTTTTAAGTGTCCTATCCCTGTCTTTGTGACTCCCTGAAGCTCACCTGTCTTGGGATTAGCAGTTTCTGTTCTGCCATCTTACCTGGAGGACATCACCTCCCACACAGCCTTTGACAGGTTGGAAATAACCTGACAGCTGCCATCACCCAGACGGAGCAGAGAATGGTTAGAGAGTCTCATACACTCAGCCTTGGTGGAGAAGAGCGCCACGCCTCACTCAGGGCTACACAGCGCTTGCCGCCTGAACAGTAGCACTAGGGGCTGTGTGGGCGGCGGGTTTTGTCATCATCAGAGGTGAGTTACCTCCCTGCCCCGGCTCTTACCCACTTCCGGTTCTCATGAGATATCATTGGCTTGCCAAGTCATGCCGGCTGTCAACGCAGTGATCCTGTTAGGTGGAGGGCCAGGAACCCCTGGGACCTGAGCTGCTCTTGTGTGACTGCATGGCATATCTGGTAGGAACAGGAATTCATGGACCTCTGCTGACATCTCTTGAACACTGAGGTCTGCCCCACGGGTTTCTTCTGTACGCTGTTTGCTCAGGTGTGGACACCGATCTGTCCCTTGCTCCATGGCCGAACTTGCTTACTACTTCTAATTCCTTAGATTATTTTTTTAAAAATACACCTTTATATTACATGAAAAAAGAGATATATTTCATTATTTCCTTTCTCTCTTTAAACACTGTTTTTCATTGTGTATACTCTTTGTACACAGAACGGTTGCATAAGGACATTTTCAGACAAGTATTACGTGTTTCAACGTATTCCCCACAAACATCCCTGCCATCTCCTTTCTTACTCCCCATAGACAGTTTCATATATTGTTGGGAAAAGTGCAGCCTAGCTTCAGACCAGAGCATGAGAGCTTGCCCAGTGGGTCTCTAGATGAGGCAAGGCCCCCAGGAACAGTCCAGTGGACTTTGGGACAATGCAGCATACTGCTGAGACCATGCAGCCTGTACGCTTTCTTTTCTCTCGTAATGTTGTTGATTCTCTTGGTGGTTTCATTGTCATTTTGTCAATTATGCATGGGACAGATGTGATCATTCCTGGAAACCCCATTTTTTTCTCGAATATCTTCCCCTAAAATTCTTTGGGAGCTGATGCTTCTCTGGTTTCTTGTCTGGAGATGCTAGCTGTTACTTCAGCTGTTCTAATTCAGTGCTGACAGGATTGGGGCAGGTCGCCCCTAGTCTGTAAATATGTTTTGAGTGATATTGTTCTTGAAAATGTGTGCCTGTCTTTATCACCTTTAGTTTTGTAAAGACAGGATGTACCTGGCTTGGTTACTGGCCAAGCTAGCAAAATGATAAGTGTTTTGGCTTAAAGATGTTTTGACGTAAAGGTTGGGAAAACTGGACTTGACATATTTGTTTTTGCCGGAGGTTAATGCTGGAGGATGGGAAAAGCTTGTTTGCTAGTATAGAAAACCATGCTTGTTTTTAATGTATAAATAAAGACAGCTGGGCTATACGGGGCCGGCCACTTGTGTGAAACTCATCTGCTGGTCGGACAGTTCATTTCTTCATACCGATGCCCCTTTCTTGTCTTAGGACCTGAACCCAGGCTGCAGCAGGACCACAGAAATATCTATTTTAATGTCATATATGCGCACACATTTTTATGTATATAACATCTAGGGAACACAAATGAGAGAAAATAGACAATATTCTTCTTTCCGAGACTGGCTTAATTCTCCAGTTGCATCCATTTTCTTGCAAACAACACAACTTTGTTCTTCATGGCTGAAGAAGTCAGTCCATTGTGCGCGTAGATCATGTTTTCCTTATCTATGCGCCTGTTGATGGGCACCTAGGCTGGTCTATGACCTGGTGGTTGTGACTAGTGATGCAATCAGTGTTGATGTGCAAGGGTCTCTGTGAGATGTTGACTTAGAGGTCAGTGAGTGGACATCCAGGAGAAGTCTGGGTAGTGTGGAATATCTATGTAGTTTTTGAGAAACCTTCATATTTATTGCCATAGTAGCTTGATGAGTTTATATTCCCAGAAGCTTTGTTTGTTTCCTTTTATCCACATCATTGCTGACATCTGCTATTTTCTTAATGACTGACATTCTAATTGGGATGGAATCTCAGGGTAGTCTTTTTAATTTTTAATTAGAAATTTTATTATGATTCTAAATTAAAATATAATTATATCATTTCCCCCCTCCCTTTCTCTCCCTTCATCTCCTTCCATGTACCCTGATTCACTCCGTCTCAAATTTATGGGCTCTTTTTTTCCTCATTTGTTATTGTAACTTTAGTGTGTAAATGCATAAATATTTAAATGCAGCCCTTTTGAGGCATTTAGTGTTGCTTGTGTGTATTCGACTTCAGGGCTGAGAACTTGGAGTTGGATACCCAATTAGGGGTCTCATCCCTGGGGACAACTAATTTCCCCTCTTTTAGCAGTCTTTGGTTGCCTATAGTTTATTGTGTTGGAGTGAGACCCTATGAGGTTTCTCCTGTTTCCAATAGCATCTCTAGTGATGCCACTGTTCAGGCCCTGTTTAGGCAGCCATGCTGTTGAAACATCGTGGGTGTAGCTTCCCCTCCATTTCTAGGAGACATTGTCTCACAGTAGATTTCCCGATCCTCTGTTCTACCTCCACTTTTTCCCCATGTTCCCTGAGCCTTAGATTAATAACGATGTTTCAGATATATCCACTGGGTGTGGGCAGTCCACGATCAGATGCTTCTGCACTTTGATCAGTTGTGGACCTCTGTAATGGTCTCTATCCTCTGCAAAGAGAAGCTTCTTCAATGGGGGATGAGAACTATACTGATCTGTGGGTGGGAGGGTATTGGAATGCAGTTAGAAATTATGCTGGCTTAGCAAAGTGGTGACAGTAGCTTCTCCTGTAAGATTCATGACTCCATTAGCCCTGGGAATCAGGTCGGTTTCTAGTACCTGGCATGATTTTCCTCCTATTAAGTGAGCCTTAAGTGCAATTGGACATCTGTTGGTTACAATAAAGATATCAGGGCTACTGTTGCACCTTTAGAGATGTCTTTCTTAGTTTATATTTGTAGCTCCAAGACATCATTGCTGGGTAGGGCTATTGCTTGCTGCTTGTTCTTGCCAGCATGTACCTACCTTCTGGTACTCTGACAGCTAGTCTCCAAGGAGGAGGGGCTCAGATCAAATCTAGCTTGAATCCTCTGAGTGCACAGTTGGGTCTTACCTTCGAACAAGGGCAACAGCAATAGTTTAAATTGCTTGGACTCCTCTGACCAACAACTTCAAAGGAGGTTTCTCGTGCCTGGATCTGGGGTTGAGCCATTATTTTCTGGGTGACTTATGCTGATATTTAAGTGTTTTCCCTCTAACAGTTGAAGAGCTTCAGGATCTATTTGATATTTTGTTTTGCACAGGGTAAGAGAGATTTATCATGTGGGTATCTAGTTTTCCCAGCTCCCTGTGGAAGTGGCTGTCTTCTTCTAAGGTGTGGTTTTGACATCTTTGTCAAAGGTCGGGTTGTACCTTGTATTGGCCTATATCTCCTTTGCTCTTTTGACTATGTGTCAAAAGTACGTGACTATGTATTGTTTGCACCAGAAGCTCCCTTTTTGTGGCTATGGCCATGTGGTCTGACTTGAAATCAGGCAGGCGCTGAATCTAGCTTAATATGTCTTCCCTCAGCATCAATGTCTTTGCCTTCCCTCCTTTCCCATTTTCTTTTTGTGCCTCTGACCACAACACCATCTTTGTTCCCCTCCTCCTAATTTTAGCTTTTTGAATGTCATCTTTTTGTGTGACCAATCTAATTAAAATTTGTCAATTTTGTTTTCCTTTCAAAAGAGCCAATTTAATGTTCTTTTCTAATTTTATATTCTATTTTATAATTTTTCTAATCCTTATGACTTACTATTTATTCCTACTATATTGTGTATGTGTAGTTTTTTTCTTTATGTAATCTTACAGAAGACTATATAAATTTAGGTTATCAGTTAGGATTTGGGTTGGTAAACTATATCTTTCCTTCTGTACATTGCTCTTCTGAATCCTTCATTTGGGTTCATTCTGTTTACATTTAGACTCATCTCTAAGTATTTTCCATTATAATTAGTATAAACCCATTACCACTTTTTAATAAATCATTGTTTATTCTGGAATATGTTATTCAATTTTCACAAATTTGTGAATTCCCTGATTTTTTTCCTATTATTGATTCCTAATTTAATTTCACTGCAGGTTGTGAATATACTTTGTACAATTAGAACACTGTGATGGTACTTTACTTAAATGAATACTAAACTATCAACATTTCAACAAGTAATCAGTGCATTAAAATAATTATTGAGATATTCTACACTTCTATGAAGTGCTCACAATCTGTTGGGTGATTTTCTTTATTGGACATCTCAGTTCAGATAAGTCACATTTCTAGAGTTAAAGCCAAATAATGGCCAGTGCCTGCTGTATGGGACATAGTCCTTTAGAACCTACTGAGGTTTGTTTTATGGTCAAGCATATAGTACATCCTGGGAAATTTTCACATGCATTTAAAATATATATTTTGTTATGACTCTGAATCATGTATGCAAGGAGGATCTCCTATAAGCATTACATTTTTAAAAATATGGAATGTATATATTATGTCTTCACAATATTTTGTCCTTCTTCACCTCCTCACTGTTTTCAGATGTGAAGAGAAGATGTCTCTGGTGGTGGCTCTTCTGCTCTGCTGGGACTGCTGCTCCCGGACTGGTGAGTGACTTGGTGACTGTAAGCAGTTATTACCCCAGTGGCCTGGATGAAGGCATGATGCAGGCAAGTCTTTATTACTGCTAGCGGCTACTACCCCACAGCCTGATTGAGTGAAGGGCTTTCTGTGGACCCATTCCTTCCACATCCTTCTAACATTGAGAAGAAGCTTCCATGTCTTAATCTTGAGAAACAACCAATTTCCCACTAAACACACTCATTCAACACACAAAACTCAGTAGCCCGTAGCCTCTGAAATAGGAGACAGGAAGGCAATCTTATTTATAATAGCTGCTAAAAGAAGCGAAAAAACTCTTTATGGGAAGACCATAAAACATTGACGAAGGAAATATACACACATAAAATAGAAAGACGTTGTTTAGAGAGAAATCATATTGTTAAAAATATCCATACAGCACAAAACAATCAACACAGTCAATTCTTATCAAAATATCAGGGGCATTCTTCATAGCAGTAGAAGCAATCCTAGAATTTGTGTGGAAATATAGTGCCCTTTCCTCCACCTCTTTCCTTACAACCAATCTTAAGCAAAAAAGAGTAAGAAAGGGGGCATTGGAGTACTTGGTTTTTAATAGACTGTAAAGTTGTGTTGACCAAGACGGCATGGTCTTGCAATCAAAACATACACACAGACCAATAGAATAGAAAAACCAAGAAATAAACCCACACATCTGTAGTCAAGTGGTTATTTTTGCTCTTTATTTACAGGCAGATTTAACTCTGGTGGTCAGGTTGGTCTCTTATCAACAATCGGCCTTGGGACACTAGGCGACAGGTGTGAACTGCCACACTCGGCCTTAGTCAGTGATTTTTTTTTTTAAACAAAGGTCCTAAGGGAATTGTGGGATTGGATAGCCGCATGCAAAAGTATGAAAACTGGCCCGTATCTCTTGATAGTTACAAAGTTACCTTAAATATGGAGTAAAGATTTAAAAGCAAAGCCCCAAATTATGAAACTACTAGAAAAAAATCTAGGAAAATGCTTTAGGATATTGGGATGGCAAAGATATTTTTGCTAAGACCCAAAACCATGTATAAGAAAAGTACACATAGAGAAATGTGATTACACCTGGACTGCATAACAAAGGAAACAGAGCACAACCCAGAGGCCAGGAGGAAGTATTTGCAAACTGATTCTGACAATGGGTTGGTTTTAGGAATATACAAGAACCCAATGGTCAGAACCAACCTGATTAAAAAATGGACATTTCATGTAAGTAGGCATTTCTTTAAAAAAAGGTAAAAAAGTGGCCAAAAAGTTTTTGAAGAAACACTATCAACAATCATCAGGATGCAACGTCTCACAGCAGTAAGGATGGCCATGGTCAGAGAGATAAATGGTAATATGTGCTGGAGGGAATGTAAGTTAACCCGGGTGTTACGGAAGCCCCATGGGGATTAACCTGGGAAGTAAGGGAGCCTCTCACAACTCCTCAGTCCCACCACTGAGTGATTGCCACAGAAATGAAATCAGTACTGAAGACTCATCAGAACACCTGTCTACTGCAGCACTGGTCACAGTGGCCAAGAAATAGAAGCAGCTTGTTGCCAAGAAAACGTGGAACATAGACACAGTCATAAGAATAATAAAATCCTGTCATTTGTCTGTAACAAGGGGTATCTATGCTAGGTGAGGTAAAATAGGTATAGGAAGACAAGTACGGCATGATCTCACTCATATGTGGACAAAAGAACGGTTGCTTTTGTGGAGGTCAAGGACAGAATGAGGGTTGCCAGGGCCTTCAGAGAGGGATGTGGTGGTGATGGGATGATGTCAGGTTGAACATGGCTGTGTAGTTCTGAGCAAGCAGATATAGTGTGTTATTGCATAGCAGGGCACGTATAGACAACAATGTACTCCATGTTTTAAAAAAGCTGGGGGAGAGATTTTGGAGTTTTGACCATGAGGAGTTGATACACCAGGAAATACGCATCTGAATTAAACATTAGGCCGTGCTCCAAAGCATCACATAGTTCTCCGTAAATAGGTATCATTTTTCAATGTATTAGTTAAAGGGTAAAATATTAATGGAAATAAACAGACTTCATAAGGGACTGGGAGGGAAAGTCTCATCGCCATTGGAAGAAGAGTCCAATGCCCTTACTTGGAGATAGTTTGTTAATCCTCCTCTTTCTGAACCCGGATCTCAGTGTTTCAGACACAGTGACGTGTGAAGGGAGATGGGGAGCTGGGACGCCAAAGGGGATGGCTTGTTTGGTTTGGTTTTTTTTATTTAATTTCTAAAGAGATTTAGTCTTCGCTTATATGTCACACCCCAGCCTCAGCTTTCACCCCCCCTCCCCTCCCAGCTCCTTCTCTCCCCGCCTCCCACTACCCCTCCTCTGTTTCTCTTCAGAAAAGAGTGGTCCTCCCAAGGGTATCAGCTAAAGATGGCATGTTAAGTTGCAATAAGACTAGGCTCCTCCCCTCATATTAAGGCTGGATAAGACAACCTAGTAGGAGGAAAAGGGTTCCAAAAGCAGGCAAAAGAGTTAGAGATAGCCCCCTCCCCCGTTTCCACTGTTAGGAGTCCCACAAGAAGACCAAACTATACAACCATGGCATACACACAGAGGACCTAGTTCAGATTTGTGCGGGCTCCCTGATTGTCAGTTCAGTCACAGTGAGCCCCTATGGGACCAGGTTGGTTGATTCTGTGGGTTTTCATGTGGTGTCCAAAAGTGATGTTTTAAACTAATTATCTCTGTTCTTGGGAGATGAGTTCTAACACAGTTCAGTAAAAATTAATCTAAATTTAAAATCTGTGATCGAACACTGGCTGTGTGTCAGGCAATATCCATAGTATAGGAAATAGCTCTTAAGCCTCACAGATTTTATATTACAAAAGACTTTAATATAAAAATAGACAATTCTATTTCTCAGTGTAAAAAGATAAGATGGGGTGGCTTGGGTGCAGCTCAGTGGTAGAGCGCTTGTTCAATGTACATAAGGCTCTGATTTCTGTCCTAGCATGTGGTGGGAGGGAGAAAAGAGGGGGTTGCGACAGTAGAAGTACAGCTAGTAGTGAATATTTAAAATCACTCAGAGATTTTTAAGATTTTAAATGTAGTACTAGGCGATGTTCGATTTGCCTTTCTGGCTACACCGTCGCTGCAACCGTTCCTGGGTGGACTTCCTCCCCAAAGTTGGGGCTGTGCCTTCCAATCCTGTGTCCTATTCCTGACTCCTCCCAAGATGCCTTTGCTTATTTACTGAATACCTTCTCCACTCTCCAGATCTCACTCACTTTCAAGCTACTGTAGGAAGCTGCTGTCCTGTAAATCTCCCCTTCTGCTGATCTCTGGAGTTGTATCAGTACAGCGGTGTTATGACAGGTTGCTGCCTATCTTAAACAGCAGCACACATGGCCATGGATTTTCCTTTTTACATCTAAAGACCGTGTGTTTTTTATTTCATTTCAACCAGCCCTTCTTTTACCGAGTAATAAAGCTTCTCAGTGCTCAGAAAATGTTTGCATTGAATTGAGGACTCTTCATGACCCCTCTGGGGGCATCCCAGGGATCTAAAATTGGAACATAATCTGAAGTTAGGTGGCAGGATTAACTGTGCACTCTCAAGTGAGAACAGAGTCCAAGGATCCTTAACACCTGTTGTATCTCTAAATGACATTCGCCACCTGCAACTTTCCCAAATTTCATGTTGCTTATTTTAAGATTAGATATACTCGATGCAAAATTTAAACAGTAAAAAATTGTTCAGGATCATCCAGGAGAAATAGATTTTGAATGCAAATAAGTTATCTGAGAAACTAATCCAAATGTTGAAAAGTAAAACTCTGAAAATGTAAGAGATCGAATGCTTGGAAAACACCTATGTATAAAAGCTGTTTTAATTTTCAGAAACGACTTTTATGATTTTTATTTACTCTTTGGTAATTTCATGTATGAGTACAATGTGTTTGGATCATATGCCTCTAAATCACCAGCCTGCCGAGGCCGGCACTGTTGTAGGCTTTGTGTTGTTCTTCCACTAGAGGGCAGCAAAGATTCATGATTGAACAATAGACTTAGGGGTTCGTTTTTGGAATATAGTTTGAACAAAATACATTTACCATTAATGATAAAAACACACTAACTTTCTAGCCAACTGTAAAGTGAGATGAAGCTATATCTTTTCTCTTTTAAAGGCTAGTGTGCTTCATCGTAGTACAGGCTCCTCCTGTGGCTTTTCAACCTCACCTCCTGCTTTATCTAGCCACACAGCAAATATGTGTTAGGCTCTGCCCCTCGCTGGGAGCTGTGCAGGTCTCGGGATTGAGAGATGAACCAGATACTGTTTCTGCTTCTGAGAGCTCTGTCCTATGGAAAATCATGTCCACACTAAACCCAGGGGTGGCATACTTGTTGAAGATGCAGTATGTAGTACATTGCAGGTGTTTTCTGCTGTTTGCTTTATCTCATTATTCAAAACAGCTATAAGAAGCAAGAATTAACTCTTCCATTTTATGGATGGGGAGCTGATCAAAGGGGCTGAATGGGTAGCACACCATATAAGCAACAAAGTCGATGTTGGAACTTGGGCGGCCCGACACAGCATTTCACCACAGTATTATACTGCGTCCCACACAAACTGTGTTCTGAAACAAACAAACAAAACCCCATCAGCTATGAGGCACTTTCTCTTTAGGTCTGTTTGACAGTGTCAACAAAGGTACCTTCTTTCTGACTTAGATTCTAAATGGTTTGAGAAATGAAGCAGAAGAGCGTGGAAACGAAGTTCACATCTTTATTACGGAGTGACTTTGAGGAATTGGAGGTCTGAGGTTTAGAACTGCTAAAGAAATTTGCTTGCTAGTCCTGATTTTCAGCATGCATGGCCTCATCCTCAGACCTCCATCCAGCGCCTCCTCCCAGTAGGGCTGTCCCTGGAGGAGAAGAGGACTGAGTGGACCTATTAGTAACTCATTCCCAGGAAGGAGGGAACTATGAACCAACACACCCAGCTTATTCTTTCCACGTCTACCAGTCAGATACCTCACAGTCTCCCGTGAGCAGAGAGGAGCCAGGAAATTGCTTCCTAGGGAGGAAAAATCCCCACGTGATAGAGGTGCATCCCTCCCTATTGCAGAGTGTTTAGCAGCTACTTACTGTTGAATTTTTATACGGTTGTACATCTACACCGCAGTCTCTGGAACCTGTGAATATCTTACATGGCAAGGGGTGGGGGATGCAGGTAGTAGGTGGAACTTAGTTTGCTAACCATCTGAACCGGGAGGTTATCTTGGATATGTAATGTCATCACCTTTGAACATGGAAGATGCATGAAGAAGAGTCACAAAGACAGAATGGCTTCCCTAAAACCGCAGAAAACAATTATCCACTGTGGCAAGAGTTTTGACTGATAGATGTGGGAGCTTTTTCCTCTTCTGCACAGGGTTGATTCCACTCTCAACAGCTTCTCTTCACTGTCCTGGTCTCCATGCCCTCCTAGCTCCCTTTTTTAACATCTTCTTAGAAGATATGACTGGATAAAAGGATTGTGTTCCAGATCTCTCAGAAGGTGCCTGGTGGGCTGTTCTTTTGTTTCCCATAAACACTCGTCTACAGGTGGCTCTTAGTGGTTTGCCTCTATTGTTTGGGTTTTGGGGTTTGTCGGAATAAGCTATTATTTAACTTTTAAATAAACTCCATGTGCTTTTGACTTTGCTATCTAGTTGCTTTTCTGACTTGATGGAATTCTGTTTGCACGGCCCATCTTCCTGGCATCCATACTAACTCCTCCATCACCTATAACTTATCATTAGTGTGGCCAGTACACCCCTACCACACACTGTATCCAAGGAAGACGTCTTCTAGGATGCCCCAGCTTTATGAAAACACCCTTTAAAGACTCTTCTGAGAATTATTTTCTGATTGTATCTAGATTGTTTTCTGGTCTTAATCATGTTGATTAGCTGATGAATAAATGACCTTGGATATTCTATTTCTCACTATGAATTATTTATTTATTCAATTCAGGTTAACCCTTCTTTGGGCCCTGCCATTTATACCAGAAACTATGAGCCGGGATACACGAGGCAGATAAGAGAATGAATTGTGGATCCTGAACCAAAGGCACTTGCATCCTTAGGGCTCTGTGCGTCCCTCAAATGATGTCAGAGCCCAGAAAGCAACCACTGATGAAGAGAGGAAACCTTGGTGTCTTAACTCTCAAGGTCATGAACATATTTAGTTAGTTCTGTGGAGATCAAAGGAGTTAAACTGCTTCTGGTTTCCAAGGGTGGGGAAAAGGCAGAGACAGAAGCAGAAGGCAAAGAGATAGTATAAAAACAAGTGAAAAAAATACCAAGAAATGGAGCCAAGAGGAGGAAAAGCGAGCAGAAGGAAGACAATGAAGAACAGGCAGAAGACCCTGCGGGCAGCCTAATGCGTCCTCAAGGGCCATAGACAGCAGGCGGGAAGATGCAGCTGAGTGGCTGGTATGGGAATCCTTGTGCCTTCACTTCACCTTCTCAGGAGCCAAGAAGCACAAACATCACAAAAATTAATACATTAAAAAAATACACACGCCCCAAACTTTCTGGGTAATATTTTAGTAGAAGGAAATTCATTAATGTATTAATAGATTTTGGTCTGCAGGGAAGTTGTTAGAGCGGGAAGAAAAGCAACTGCCACCCTAGGTATGGGCCATCTTCCCTTAAAGATGCAAATTAAGTAGCAGCGGCTCTCAAATGTTACTTAGGAACATTACAATTAGCCGCAGTAATAATTGTGCTCTTTGGTTCTTGCTTTGTTTTACAGTGACTCTAATTAAAGGCCTAGTGATGTCGGAAAGTCACATTAATTATTCATCTGCAAACATTTACATAGACTTCCCTGTTCGCCTTCAATAAATTATCAACTTCACATCTCCATAATTTAATCAAAATGACTAAAAATATACCATCTCAGGCTTCGGTTCCTCCTCTGTGGTCTTTGTCTCTTCAGTGTTATTTGTCAGAAGAGAAGATTTCCAACTGTTAGTGAGAAAGAGGAGAAGAAAATCTGTCAGTGGAAATCGCGGAGACAGTGTTTACTTTTTCCCACACTGTCGTATTGATTGGTATAAGGCTGTGGTTTGCAAATGTCTGTAATTGGGGTTTTTTCTTTTTCTTTCTTTCTTTCTTTTTTCTTTTTTCTTTTTTTTTTAGCAAGATGAGAGGTACCATGGTATTGTGTTATTATTGAAAGTCGCATACTGGTATGATTATTAATAGAAGCAGAATATTCAAGAATTCAGGGACAACTCCCCTACCATGCTCAGTATGTGAAGAACTGAGCCTTCAGCAGCTTAGCATAGAGAATTCAAACACACACACACACACACACACACACACACTGAAACTCCCAGGGCTTACAGTTGAGGCAGCATGGCTAGAGAGCGAAAACTAGAAATGCAACTTAAGAATAACAGGCTAAGGAAACAGATGTGCAACTCGATGGATTAAGTCGTTTCTTAGTTGGCCTATAACTAACTCTTAAGACTGGCAGGCAGCCCGTCAAACCCAAGGACCTTTTAAGGGTGGTGATGGGAAAAGTGTAGACTTTGGAGTCAGTTGGACTCATGGGAAAAGAAATCTCAATTCTGATTTTCAGTAGTTTCTGAGCTGTTGAAGAAGTCTTATTCATCTCGACGGATAATGCCCTGGTCCAGGATCATTTGATTGCAGGGAGTGGCAGCCTCTTCAAGCAAATTAAGTTCAGTGCACTCGCTGTAAGGAGCACAAGTACACCCCCCAGACAGACTGCAGACAGCTTTTCATTTCTGCCAGTGTTCTGACCCTAATTCCTGTACGAAATCTGCAAGATTGGAGAACCAAGAACAGAGAGGCATCCTGGGTTTATGATTCAAAAGACGTAAACTGTTTAAACGGCAACACTCCCCTAGTTGGCCTAGAAGTTCAAGCACCTCTCAGAAGCCAGTTTTTGAGATTCGGGGACAGAAATCAACAAGTGGGCCCTAAAGTTCACATGAATATCCCCGAGAATCAGAATAGCCAGGACAACCCTGAGAAAGAAAACGGTAGGGTGCTCACCCTCCTGATTTCACAGTTTCCTATAAAGTTACAGGAACCAAGGGAGCGCGGATCCGGCATGGAGGCGGACATGCAGGATCAGTGCAATTTAATTGGAGGCTCCAGAAATTATAAATGTGTACATACATGCAGTCTAATTTTTTTCTAAGCTGCCAAATGTTGGAGTGCTGGGATTAAAGGCATGCACCACCACCGCCCGGCTGGAGAAGAACAGTCTTTAAAGGGAGTAATTACAACTGGGAAGCACCATGCAAAGTAATGAAACTAGACTCCTCTGTCATACCGCATACAACAAACTAACTCGTAGATCAGTCACAGCTCTAAAAGTCATAGGTAAAGAAGTCCATGTGTTCATCAACTTGGATTAGAGAATGTTTCTCCTCCCAAGTTTTATCCCCCTGCCCTGTTTTTCTCCTTTCTCCCCGCTCCTCGTTTATTTGAGATATTGTGTAGCCAAGGATGACCTTGGACCTCATTACAACAACAAAAGTACAGGCAACAAAAGAAATAAGAGATAAATTGACTACATTGGGACTAAAAATATTTGTGGGCTGTTTTGTTTCTCGTGCAGGTCTCCAGACATGCTGAGAATGCGCACTAGCCCCGAGCCACACTCTCTTTGAGCTACACCAACGGATAGTATTGAAAAAATGAAATGCTAACCCACAGAATGGGGAAATCATTTGCAAATCATTTAGTTGATAAGGCCTGATATCCAGGATCTATAAGAATTTCTGCAACTACATATTTTTTTTTTTTTTTTAAAAAAAGACCCAGAAAGACAACCCAATTGAAAATTTGGCAAAGGACTTGAGTAAGCATTTCTCCAAAGATGTGTCAACTGCTAGTTAGAATAGGAAAAGGTACCCAGTGTCATAGAATCAGGACAAGGCAAAGTCAAAGCCATATCAGAAACACCACTATCTTAGTTAGGGTTTCTATTGTTGCAACAAAACACGACCGAAAGCAAGTTGGGAAGGAAAGGGTTTATTTGGCTTACACTTCAGCATTGCTGTTCATCACTAAAGGAAGTCAGGACAGGAACTCAAACAGGACAGGATCCTGGAGTCAGGAGCTGACGCAGAGGCCATGGAGGGGTGCTGATTACTGGCTTCCTTCCCATGGCTTGCTTAGACCACTTTCTTACAGAACCCAGGACCAACAGCCCAGGCACGGCACCACTGTGGGCTGGGCCTTCCCCCATTGATCACTAAATGAGAAAATGCCTTACAGCTGATCTCAAGGAGGCATTTCCTTAGCTGAGGCTCCTTCCTCTGATAACTCTACAGCTAGTGTCAAGTTGACACACAAAACCATCCAGTATGACCATATATGCCAGGAGAGCTACAACCAAGGAATGATGGCAAGTGCCTGTGGGAGATGGAGAAATCGGAACTTGCTCACACTGCCAGTGGAATGTAAGATAAGATCGTCTCTTTAGATTAGCCTGGCATAGACTGTGTGTGTTTATATGTCTGAAGTGTCCAATAAAGACTACTCTGTAAATAAAGTAGGCTAGTGGTTGTCTAGGGACGAGAAGGCATTGAGAGAAAGGGGGGTGACTACTGATGAGCGTGAGGTTTATTCGGGGATGAGAAAAACATTCTGATTTATTTTGATGACAGTTGTACAACTCTACTGATATGGCCCACCCATCTTGTCGTACATTTAGTTTATGTATTATGATGGCATGAAGAGTCTTTTAATAAGATGTGTTTAAAAGTTCATATGTCCTGACTTCTGATGACTGTGTGTGGGGTAGGACTTTTCCATGCTGTGACTGGTTAGTACTAATTATCAATTTGACAGACTCTAGAGTCGCCTGGGAAATGAGCCTGTGGCGCGCGCGGGGTGGGGGGGGTTATCTTGATTCCACTAATTGATGGGAAAAGACAGGGCCACCAGTTACCAGAAGTACCCAGCGTAGTTCTCCTTTACCGTGCAGTTTGCCTCTTGTGAGGCAGAATGGGCTATGAGTATATGTAGCACCTGTCGCAGTTCTTAGCGCAGTCCTCCAGGAAAGCAGCCTGGCAGAGCGCGCCTTCCTCAAGGTGAGGATGGATCCTGACAAGTCTGTGTCCTGGGATCTCAAGAATGCGCCTAAGCCTTTGGGCTTGACAACATGTTAAGCTCATACCCCCCTCCCCCAGCATCTTCTAGGTTAGAGACAGCATCCCGCCCAAGAGACGTGTGAAATGGCAGTGATGAGCTGGAAGGCATGGAGTGACTCTGGGGGACTATGAGCCTCCAGAGTGGGCTTGACATCTGTGGGGAGCTGAAGTTTGAAGGGTGGGGTTTCTTCACATTGTAACCTCCTCATGTTGGACCATGAAATGCCTCTCTAAAACAGGGAAATATCTACGTGCATTCTATAGTCTTGAATGTACAAAAGTCTAGCAATTGACAAAACCGTCTACAGCAAACAGTGTGCGTAAATTCTGTAGTTTTGGTTTTGAACTGATAGGAAGTTTAACTATTTCATTCGTGTCGTTGAATTTGATGAATAAGCTTAATGTGGTTTAGATAGTATCCTGGATTTGCAGATTTTCTCAGTATTACCTCATTGATGATAGAAAACAGATCACAGCACTAAATGCTTTGGCTGAGCCACATATGGAGAAATCTCTGCATACTATATAGTTTTTCACATTATAAAATCTACTTAGGAGCTTTAAGTATCATGTATCAGATGATACCACGCATTTACAGCAGCCAGTTAATTAGGGTGGTGCTGCAGGGGCTTCTGCATCTCCTATGTGTTCATGGCTTCTTTTCAAGAATGTGTTTTATTACTTTTACTTAGGTGTGTGTGTGTGTGTGTGTATCCATCTGTGTCCAAGGAGGCAAGAGGAGGGTGTCAGTAATAGATGGTTGTGAGCTGCCAGACATGGGTGCTGGGAACTGAACTCCAATTCCTCACAAGGATAGCCAACATCCTTACCTGCTGAGCCATCTCTCCATCCCCTCATGTCTCATTCCTAATAGCTACTTTAAGACCCCAAACCACTTCATACAATAGGCATAAGAAAATATAAAGGGGGACTGGATTTGAATGGACTTGTAGTAGTCTCTCCATTAATGCAAACGTGTCCTTTGCATATGTCACTAACCTTTGAACAATGAACAGACTAATTCCATGCTCTTCTAATTCATTATAAGGCATGATGAGGAACAGATTATACAGATAACCACAATGGGTGACACAAAGTAGGAAGACTTCTGAACAATAGCAATACTGACCTAAACTCACCCTCGGGAAGCAGATGTTTGCCTCTTCTTACAGCCTAGGTCACATGGCTGTGTCCACACTAACTGTTCTCGGTCTCTCTACAATTTGTCAATGCAATGGTGACAGGGGCTTTAAGTTTCCTTTATCTCTTCAGACCTTAGTGGTAGTGATTGTCTCATAGTCTAAGTGCATTACCAGGAGACTGAATAGTGGGCACTTCCATTGTGACTTATACATAAGTTCCTTCATTCAGTGTAAGGATTTTCTGAGGTTAGGAGCTAACAAGGATCATTGTTACTCATTGCGGATGATGAACTGTTGGTAAGTCCTCCATCCCTGGAGGTAAACAAACCCCAAACCAAACCAAAACAACAATAACAAAAAACAACAGAACTCGGTTCAGAGCAGACCAATGTGTATTAGGAGCTTGAGAGATGTGGGGGAGGAGGGAGCCCCGAGAGGTTGGTCAACAGTATGTAGCTCCAGTTAGACTAAAGAATAGCATCTGGTGCTTTTAATACAGCGACGCTACTACAGAAAATAAAATGTTTATTTCAAACAACTAGAAGAATTATAAATTGTAAAGAAAAAAATTTACCCTGATTTGATCGCTGGACATTGTATACATGTGTTGAACTATTCCAATGTACAACATAAATATGTACAATTAAAAAACGAAGAAAAAGGTAAACGAACACTTCCTTTTCCTACTTGTTCACTTCTCCCTTCCCCCACAGCCCACCACAGTCAAGCTGGACTGTCTTGGGAAAGGGCTGTGAGTCAATGGGATTTTCCCCCTCGTTCTTTCTTTAGCCTTTTAGGTCTAATCCTTGGCAATTCTGACAACTTTAGATGTGCTCAGCTCCTTTAGGGTGGTGTGGCTGTAGAATATTTTTTGCTAATTCATACATCTCCAACTGTGGCTTCTGTGATGTGACTTAGTTTTCTTTCCCTGTCCTATATTTCTATAGCTTATATTTGGATAATATCTCCTAGATGGCTCTTCCTTTCATCCAATCATTCTTTGGTTTCTTTGCCGATTCATTCTATAAAGACTTGAGTGCCTAGTGTGCAGCAAAACTTTGGAGGCATAAAAACGCAATGGGGCCTTCGTCTTCATAGACCTTGTTTTTTTTCAGTGCAGTACTGGGCCTTGAACTTGGGTCTTACACATGCTCATACGCTAGGCAAGGGCTTTACCACTGGCCTTTTCGCCAGCCCTTCTTAGTTTTTATTTGAGACAGTGCCAATTCAGGTAAGGTCTGAACTTTGGAATCTGTGAATACGCTAAGCTACCTCACAAAGCAGAACTTAGGCTGCAGATGGAATGAGGGCTGCAGCTCAGAGATGAGGAAGACGGAACCTGAGGAAGAGGCAAGCATGAGTGAATGCAGAACACAAAGAGTCTTACACCAAGTGGTGTCAAGCCCAGCACGGCCTTAGTACATGACGAGGGAAAGCACCCAAGTGCGGGGAGGTTGGAGAGCTGCAGTGAATGTATTGTATTGAATCTTCTGCCTTGGAAGGTCCTGTGGAGGACGTGTCCTCCACACCTGGGAAAACTGAACTTGTGATGAGACCTTGAATGCTCAGCGCCACTGGGTGGGTGATTGGAGTGTCAGGCACCAGGGAGGCCCAGCACGCTATTCTTACCAGAAAACATACTTACTCTGTGTGGATTTCCCTTTTCCTATACACAGTGCTTCTGCCAAAACTACCACCTGTGGGTTTGTAGAATGCCCTCACCACTGTCATGGTATTCCACATAAACATCACTTCTGGCTAAGAAAGTCATCTCATAGATGAAGTCTACAGGGGGCCAGCCGATGGAATTCATGTCTTGTCATAGACCTGGCTATGCCAAAGAATCTGCCTTAATAATGGTAGGATGCCTCTGAAGAGGGAGCTACGGTGCCAGGTAGGCAGCACTACCTTGCAGAGCTGGGGGAACGGCCTCAGGATGCAGAACATTTTCTATGTCCAGGGTTGAGTATGTGGTTCTGCTTTTCTCACAGCCAGGGTTTTTGTGTCTGGTAACCAGGGCTGAAATTCACACTCCCTTCTCATAGTGATCCCCAGGGATCTACAGACAGAGCTTGACTCCCCACCTTCGGATTAAAGCTCTACTGGTCTGGCAGTCTTCATCCCAAAGGAAAGGGTAACCCCTCTGGGAGGGGTGCCCATGGACCACAATGTTGAGGAGGCTGCTGGGGTGCTTTGACTCTTCATGTCTCTCAATTCACAGACAAGGGATTGGTTGACTGTCCAGCACGTGGTTATGGATTGTGACTGATCCTATGTGCTTTGAAATCTGTAGATTAGAAGAGATAACAGAGGTAACATTTATTAGACTTGAAGTGTCATCCTTAACTTTAGCAATAAATTAGTAAATCAGTATTACCAGTTTAGACTGACAGTTGTGTCAAACTGTTAGATTACAGTTCCCATTGTATATAATATTGCACCAGGAAGATACATGCATAAAGCATATGCCATGCTATGCTGGTTAGATTTTACCAATTTCACACAAGCTAGAGTCAACTGGGAAAGAGGGAAATCTCAAATGAGGAATTGGCCTTCCTCAGATTGGCCTGTGGGCATGGGGACTTTTTCTTGGCTAGTGATAGATGTAGGAAGGCTCAGAGCACTGTGCGTAGTGCCACCTCTAGGCAGGCTAATTGATTGAGGTATGGGGAGCAAGCCAGTACGCAGCACCCTTCCATGGCCTGTGCTCCAGCCCTTGGCTCCAGGATCCTGCCTTTGCTTCCCTTGATGATGAACTATAACTTGAAAACTAAATAAACTCTTTCCTCTCCAAGTTATTTTTGGTCAGAATGCTGTGGGGTTTTTTGTTTGTTTGATTGATTTTTTTCTCTTTAAGCATCCTATGCACATTGCTTCATCTTAACATTACTTCCAACAAGGAATAGTTATCAGACATTCTTTACAGAAACCCCCAGGAAAAGAGACCAGTTTATTTTTATTTGGAACTTTCAATGTAAAAGAAAAACACTTCTGCTTTGGTGAGACTCCTAACAGTGGGAGCAGGGGCTGATTCTGACTCTTGCCAGCTTTTGGGAACCTATTCCTCATACTGGGCCGCCTTGTCCAGTATTAATACAAGGGGTGGTTCTTAGTCTTATTGCAACTTGATATATCATGTTTTTTTGATATTCATGGGAGGCCAGCCCTTTTCTAAATAGTCAATGAAGGGCACGCAGAAGGGAGCAGGGAGGAACTCGGAGGAGAGGAGGCAAGGGAAGCTGTGACTGGGATGTAAAATTATCTATCTTATCTATCTGCCTATCTATCTGCCTATCTATCTATCTATCTATCTATCTATCTATCTATCTATCTATCTATTATCTATCTATCTACCTACCTATCTATCCATCCATCATCCACCCACCCATCCATCCATCCATCCATCCATCTATCTATCTATCTATCTATCTATCTATCTATCTATCTATCTATCTATCTATCTATCTATCTTAAAATTAAGGAAAGAAAGGAAAAACACTTTGACTGTCTGCAAAAACTCTGTTAAAACAGCGTGAGCTCTGAGTCAGGAGCTCCTTGATTCTAGCTACCTGGTGACACACGTGGGCGGCTTTAGATAAGGTCTTGCTAAGTAACACAGGCTGGCATCAAGTTTGGCCACCTCCTTCCACTGTTCATGGAGTGCTGGGATTACAGATATGCACCGCCACACCAGCCCGTCCCAATGCACTCTCCATTGAGCTGCTTTGAGAGCCCAGCCAGCTCCTTTGCAGACTGAACATCGTGTTTGCAAGGTGTGTTCATGTTGGGGATAAGTGAGATTATGCCTCACACCTAGAGGAGCCCCCACAGATGTTCCCTCCTCCTACACACTGCCTTTCCTCTCAGAATTGTCTCATCCTCGGGTGAATCATTGCTATATGGGATTTTAAAGCTGGGAAGAAATAGGTCTCAATTTCATTGCCATGACGACAGACTCAGAAGTGAAAAATTTCCTCCTGAAACAGTGAGCAACTGTTAACAAAGTAGCACCTTTTTAATTGGTGGCAAATATGCGATTTCTTTCCTTTGTCCCCACTTTGCTGTTTTCCTTAATCCTGTTTGCTTTTTCCTTGCTGTGAAGGTGTCAACAATGGTATTTTGCCCTTTTATACATCTACCCCACTGCCCACAGAAGATGGTCCAAAGGGGCTGGAATTTTGTTATTATCTGAAATTGGACTGTGTCATCATCGGTATCTATATGTTCTTCAGATACCATCAAGCCGTGGTTATATTTTCCTCACTAGAAAATACCCGCAATGAGTTACAGTGGCTGTCACATTTTTCATACTCTAACTAAGACCATTTCCAAAAGAATTTTGTAAATGAAAATTCACAAATGGAAGTGAAAAGTATTATTTTGAAATGCTAAGAGTTGGTTCAACTAATGTCTAGGGAAATATATAATACACCTTCATAGTTTTGTGGTCTTAATTACCAGTGCGACTTCCTAAAACTGTTGCCTGTTGCTCAGGCAAAACAGTTACTCAGTGAAAACAGTTACTCATTGTCACTAAGAAATGCTGTCCTCGCTTACTTTACTGAAAAGGGACTCTAAATCTTGATTTTTTTTTTAAGATCAAGAAATCACCCTTTAATCACATCACTCTGTACCAAGCCATTGTAAGATAATGCTTTCTACCTAAACGTTAGTTTTAGAAAGTTGTTTTGTAAGCCTGCGTTCTCAAAGGTGGTGTGGTAGTGATCAGTGAAGAAATTACTTATTGACTCTTCTTAGAAGAAACAAGAGATGTGAAGACATGTTGTCACTAATATTAATGGTTCCTTCTCCATTTCAGACAGGAAGACAAGCTGTTCGTGTGCATTGTGAGATGGTAGAATATGTTTCTGGGCTCTGATAAGGTACTTGGAGAGGAATATAATTCTTCACATGGACAATTATTGAGAGACATTTATTTTATTATGTTTTAAAGGTTTTTTTTAAAGTTAAACTTACAAAGCCATGGAGAAGGAGATATTTTGTTTTGTCAGAGGCAACCACCAGATTTTAAGATCTGTATGAGCACAGATTAATTAGATAGTATATGCCCGGGCTGGGATAAAGAAACTGAACAGTGAGAGCTGAGTAGAGGAGAAAAACCAAACATGTTCAGCCAACCCATTTCTATCAAGATTATGCTTGGTAAGAAGAAGCCATTTGAATAGAAGGTGCTGGTAAACCAGTTGTCCTTACCTTACACACTTTACAATATTAAACCCATATTAACTGAAGATGTAAATATGAAAACCAGAAGATTTTAGAAAATGTAGGTGACTGTGACTTTGAAATCCTTGCTTTGTGGTCTCCTCATTCCATATTCATAGTTCCTCTGCTCACCGACCTCCTCTGCATCTCAGTCTCCCTTCCCACAGTCAAAGAATTGACAGCTCTAATCATGGGGGGGATGTGCATCCGTGTAAGACTGTATGTTGGATTTCCCATTAAGTCTTTCCTCAGTCACTCATCTTCCAACATCCATTCCCCAAGATACAGCAGTTTCAAGTTGAACTCTCCAGTGGGAAAGTGAGGACCTCAGGTTTCACCTCTTGCCTTCTCCCTAGTTCTCTCTCTGTTCTTTTTCTGGAAAGTTTCCCCTTCCTCCTTGCTGGAGTTAGAATCCCTTTTATGTAATGTCTTCTATCTTGTGTGAGGATGACCCATAATGCATTTCTTTTGTGTGACTCCACCCAACTTGCCTTGACATTTAAATCGAACCTATTGGAATTTAACAAAACTACAAATGATTAACAAAAACAACAATGAAAAAATAGGATTTTCCCCTCTTTAAATAGCATGCTGCAAAAAAGTATTCTTGGCTACACCCTTTTGTTCAAGAATAATCATGAGCCCCAGAAACTCTTTCTAGACTTCTGTTTGATTATGTCAAATTATTATGATATAGACCTACCTAAGACAGGACCTTCTAGCCAGGTGGTGGTGGCACATGCCTTTAATTCCAGAACTCATAGACAGGTGGTGAGTTCGAGGCCAGCCTGGTCACAGAGTGAGATCCACGACAGAGAGAACTACACAGAGAAAAATCAGACCTTCTCCTTCACAATACTTGTCTTTGCACATTTTATTTGATAATGTTCTTGACTAAACTGAAAATCCTTGAGGGCAGAGATCATGGGTTTTGATGCTTAATGTATCATTGTGGTGGTTTGAATGAGAAACGTCCCAGGTGTTTAAACTCCCTTGCTGGTGCTGCTGTTTTGTGGAGATTATGAAGTCTCTATGAGGTGAGGCTTTGCTGGAGGAAGTATGTCAGAAAGGGTGAGCCTTGAAAGTTCTTTATAGTCTCACTGTGCTTCTAGTTCAGTCTTCCTGTTTCCTAGTGTGTCCAGGAGATGTGATTGCTCATCTTTGTGCTTTGGCTGCCAGCCATCACACCTTCCTCACCCATCTGGACCTATAACCCAAAATAAGCTCCTCCTTCGAGGAGTTGCTTTTGGTCATGGTGTTTCCTCACAATGACAGAAAAGATACTGAAACAATCACTGTAATTTGGATAGAGCCTGGGAGTTGATAATGTCTCAACAAACACTGTTATACTGTACACCATCAGCAATGAGAATTGGTATATAATTAGATAGGTTGACAATCTCTTATGCCATCTCTTTGCTTATCAAGGGGCAGGCAGAAATGTTTATTTTCTAAAGGAGGATGTGGCAAAATGAATAAAGTTCTAAGTTTAAATGACAAGTAGAACATCCTGGGAAGTGGGGAGTGGATCCATGTGTGTTGTGGGCACAGTGCTATCTTGCATCAATCTGTACACTTCACTTTCTCTTCCCGGCATCACCAAAGCTTCACTGGAAAAAAAATCAAGCAATACGGGGACCCAGAAGCATACCCATCAATGAGTTCAGTTGTAGTTCAAAATGCCTTTAGGGGTGCTAACCCATAACCAGTCAAGGGATAGATAGGGATCCAGCAACAAGACCCAAGGAATTCTTGGCCATCTAGCTGGTCACTATTAACCTAGTCACCTTATACACTCAGAGTGTAACCGTGCATTTTGCATGGTGATACCTTAGCTTCCACTTCCACTACAACCACCAGAGATTTTCTGTATTTGTTGAGTTGATAAAGGACTGCCCAAGAGCTGTGAAATCCAGTGATGTTGTCAGCATAGGGAAGGACAGGCTGTGAGGAAGAGGGATTTGGTTTTTTTTCATTGATAATTTTTTTATTTTACATACCAACCAAAGATTCCCCCTCCCTCTTCTTCTCCCTCTTCTTCCCCCTGCCTCCCCTCCATAACCCCCCTCATCCACTCCTCCTCCGTCTCCATTCAGATGGGGTAAGGACTGCCATGGGAATCAACAAAGCGTGGCACAAGATGAGGCAGGACCAAGCCCCTCTCCCCCACCACACCAAGTCTGAACAAGGCCTCCCATCATATGGAATAGTCTCCAAAGAGCCTGCCTATGCATCAGGGGTAGGTCCTGGTCGCACTGCCGGGGGTCCCACAAAAGACAAAGCTACACAACTGTCATCCAGAGGCAGAGGGTCCAGACTGGTCCCATGCCAGCTCTCCAGCTGTCTGTCCAGAGTCCATGAGTCCCACAAGCTCAGGTCGGCTGTCTCTGTGGGTTCCCCTATCATGATCTTGACCCCCTTTCTTGCTCATATAATTCTTCCACCCTCTTCTTTCTTTTTATTATTTTATTGAGCTAGATACTTTTCTCTGCTCCCTTCCCTTCCTCCCCTCTCCCTTTCTACCCTCTCCTGTGACCCCCACACTCCCAATTTCCTCAAGAGATCTTGTCTTTTTCACCTTCCTATGTAGATCCATGTGTGTCTCTCTTAGGGTTCTCTTTTCTGTCTGGGTTCTCTGGGGTTGTGGCCTGTAGGCTGGGTTTTCTTTGCTTTATGTCTAAAAGTCACTTATGAGTGAGTACTTATTATATTTGTCTTTCTGGGTCTGGGTTACTTCATTAAATATGATGTTTTCTAGATATTTGTCTTTCTGGGTCTAGGTTACTTCATTAAATATGATGTTTTCTAGATCCACCCATTTGCCTGCAAATTTCAAGATGTCACTATTTTTTACTGTTGTGTAGTAACTCCATTGTGTAAATGTACCACATTTCTCTATCTATTCTTCAGATGTGGGACATTTAGGTTGTTTCCATGTTCTTACTATTATGAATAATGCTGCTATGAAAATAGTTGAGCACATGTCCTTGTGGTGTGAATGTGCTTCCTTTGGGTGTATGCCCAAGAGTGGTATTGCTGGGTTTTGAGGTAGATTATTTCCTAATTTTCTGAGATATCACCATACTGATTTCCAAAGCAGCTGTACAAGTTTACACTCCCAGCAGCAATGGAGGAGTATTCCCTTTACCCCACATCCTCTCCAGCATAAGCTGTCATCAGTGTTTTTGGGCTTGGTCATTCTGACTAGTGTAAGATGAAATCTCAGAGTTGTTTTGATTTGCATTTCTCTGATGGCTAAGGATGTTGAGTATTTCCTTCAGTGTCTTTCAGCCATCCCATAAAATTCAACTAAAATGACCGCACAACATACCCAAACTTATCGGACACAATGAAAACAGTGTCAAGAGGAAAGTTCATAGCACTAAATGCCTACGTAAATAAACTGGAAAATTTCACACTAGCGAGTTAACAGAACACCTGAAAGCTCTAGAACAAAAGGAAGCAAACTCACCCAGGAGGACTAGACGACAGGAAATAATCAAATTGAGAGCTGAAATCAACAAATAGAAACAAAGAAAACAATACAAAGAATCAATGAGGCCGAGAGTGCAGAGAGTTGGTTTTTGGAGAAAATCAACAAAATAAACAAACCTTTATCCAAACTAACCTCCCCCTTCTTCTTAACTGGATTCCTGAAGCTCCACTCAGTGCTGGGCCATGGACCTCTGCATCTGCTTCCAAAAGGTACTGGATGAAGGCTCCATGATGTCAATTAGAGTAGTCACCAATCTGATTACAAGGGCAGGTCAGTCAGGCACCCTCTCCACTACTGCCAGGAGTCTTAGCTGGGTTCATGCTTGTAGACTCCTAGAAGTTTCTCTGGCACCAGGTTTCTCCCCAACCCCACAATGGCTTCCTCTATCAAGATATCTCCACCACTACTCTCCCCCCTCCTGCCCCCAACTCGACCATCCTGATTCCGCATCTTACCATCCCACACCCCCTCCCCTCTACTCCCTCCTGCCCCCAGTTTACTCAGGACATCCCATCCATTTTCTCTTCCTGAGAAGATCCATGCATCCCTCTCAGGGTCCTCCTCATTACCTAAGCCTCTCAGGGGCTGAGGATGTATCCTTTGCTTTATGTCTAATATCCACTTATGAGTGAGTACACACCACGTTTGTCTTTCTGGGTCTGAGTTACCTCACTCAGGATTATTTTTTTTTCTAGTTCCAACCATTTGCCTGCAACTTTGATAATGCCATTGCTCTTTTCACTGAGTAATACTCCATTGTGTAGATGTACCACATTTTCTTTATCTATTCTTTGGTTAAGGGGCATCTAGGTTGTTTAGGCTCCAGCTAATATGAATAATGCTGCTATGAACATAGTTGAGCAAATGCTCCTTGTGGTATGGTTGAGCATCCTTGGGGTATATACCCAAGAGTGGCATTGCTGGGTTTTGAGGTAGATTGATTACCAATTTTTGGAGAAACCACAATACTGTTTTCCAAAATGACTGTACAAGTTTGCACTCCCTCCAACAGTGGAGGAGTGTTCCCTTTACTCTACATCCTCTCCAACACAAGCTGTCATTAGCATTTTTTATCTTAGCCATTCTGACAGGTGTAAGATGGTATTTGAATCATTTTAATTTGCATTTCCCTGGTAGTTAAGGATGTTGAACACTTCTTTAAATGTATCTCAGCCATTCAAGATTCTTCTGTTGGGAATTCTCTGTTTAAGTCTGTATCCTATTTTTAAATGGGATTATTTGGTATTTTGATGTCTAGTTTCTTGAGTTCTTTATATATTTTGGATATCAGCCCTCTATCAGATGTGGGTAAATGGGAAAACTCTTTTCCCATTCTGTAGGCTGCCATTTTGTCTTATTGACAGTGTCCTTTGCCTTATAGAAGCTTTTCAGTTTCCGGCAGTCCCATTTATTAACTGTCAATCTCAGTGTCGTGCTGCTGGGGTTATATTCAGGAAGTTGTCTCCTGTGCCCATGTGTTTAAGGATATTTCCCACTTTCTCTTCTGTCAGGCTAAGTGTAACTGGATTTATTCGAGGACTTTGATCCACTTGGACTTGAATTTTGTGCAGGGTGATAGATATGGATCTATTTGTATTCTTCTACATGCTGCCATCCAGTTATGCCAGCACCATTTGTTGAAGATTCTTTCTTTTTCCATTGTATATATTTGGCTTTTTTGTCAAAAATCAGGTGTTCATAGGCATGTTGGTTTATGTCAGGGTCTTTGATTCAATTCCATTGATCCACTTGTCTGTTTTTATGCCAATACCAAGCTGTTTTTATTCCTATAGCTTTATAGTAGAGTATGAAGTCAGGGATGCGGATGCCTCCAGAAGTTCCTTTATTGTACAGGATTGTTTTAGCTATCCTGGATTTTTGTTTTTTGTTTTTTTCATAAGAAGTTGAGTAGTGTTCTTTTTGAGTCTGTGAAGAATTGTGTTGGGATTTTGATGGGGATTGCACTGAAACTGTAGATTGCATTTGGTAAGACTGCCATTTACTATGTGAACCCTACTGATCCACGAGCATAGGAAATGTTTCCATTTTCTGACATCTTCCTCAATTTCTTTCTTCAAAGACTTAAAATTCTTGTCATATAAGTCTTTCACTTGTTTAGTTAGAATTAGCCCAAGATATTTTATATTATTTGTGGCTATTGTAAAAGCTGTTCTTTTTCTAATTTCTTTATTGGCACATTTGTCATTTGTATATAGGAAGGCTATTGATTTTTTTGAGTTAATTTTGTATTCAGACACATTACTAAAGGTTGTTTATTAGCTGTAAGAGTTCCCTGGTAGAATTTTTGGGGTCACTTATGTATACTATCATATCTTCTGCAAATAGTAAAAATTTGACTTCTTCCTTTCCAGTTTGTATCTGCTTGATCTCCTTTTGTTACCTTATTCTCTACCTAGAACCTCAAGTACTATATTAAATAGGTATGGAGAGCGTGGACAGCCTTGTCTTTTCCCTGATTTTAATGGATTTTCCTTGAGTTTCTCTCTGTTCAATTTGATATTGACTGTCAACTTGCTGTGTATTGCATTTATTATGTTTAGGTTTGTTTATTCTACCCCTGTTCTCTCCAGAACCTTTATCATGAAGGGGTGTTGGACTTTGTCAAAGGCTTTTTCAGCATCTAATGAGATAACCAGGTGTTTTTTCCTTTCATTTTGTTTATATGGTGGATTACATTGACAGATTTTCATATGCTGAACCATCCCTGCATCTCTGGGATGAAGCCTACTTAGTCATGGTGGATGCTTTTTTTTTTTTTTTGATGTATTTTTGGATTCAGTCTGCCAGTATTTTGTTGAATATTTTTGCATCAATGTTCATGAGGATGATTGGTCTGTAATTCTCTTTCTTTGTTTTGTCTTTGTTTAGTTTGGGTATCAGGGTAACTGTAGCCTCATAAAAAGAATTTGGCAATATTCCTTCTGTTTCCATTGTGCAGAAAAATTTGAGGAGTATTGGCATTAGCTCTTTTTTAAAATAC
Organism: Ondatra zibethicus; assembly: GCA_004026605.1. Taxonomy (NCBI): domain Eukaryota; kingdom Metazoa; phylum Chordata; class Mammalia; order Rodentia; family Cricetidae; genus Ondatra; species Ondatra zibethicus. The sequence continues at coordinate 16,587 of PVIU01008160.1, read as the reverse complement.
TGATAAAACTCTGTGCTGAAACCATCTGGTCCTGAGCTTTTATTGGTTGGGAGACTTAATGACTGTTTATACTTCCTTAGTGGTTATAGGTCTGTTTAAATTGTTTTATCTGGTCTTGATTTAATTCTGGTGTGTAGTATCTATCAAGAAAGTTGTTCATTTCTTTTAGATTTTCCAATTTTGCTGAGTTTTAGATTTTTGAAGTATGACCTAATGATTCTCTATATTTCCTTGGAGTCTGTTATGTCCCCCTTTTCATTTCTGGTTTTGTTAATTTGAATAGTTTCTCTTTGCCCTTTGATTAGTTTAGATAAGGGTTTGTCTATCTTGTTGATTTTCTTAAAGAACCAACTCTTTGTTTTATTGATTCTTTGTGTTGTTCTCTTTGTTTCAATTTTATTGATTTCAGCCCCGAGTTTATATCCTGGCATCTACTCTTCCCATGTAAGTTTGTGTCTTTTTGTTCTAGAGCTTTCATGTGCACTCTAATGTTGCTTATGTGAGATTTCTCCAAATTCTTTTTGTAGGCATTAGTGCCATGAATGTCCCTTGTAGCACTGATTTTATTGTGTCCCATAAGTTTGGGTATGTTGTAGATTCATTTTCATTGAATATGGGAAGTCTTTGATTTCTTTCTTATTTCTTCCTTGACCCAGTGGTGGTTCAGCTGAGAGTTGTTTAGTTTCTATGAGTTTGTAGGCTTTCTGTAGTTTGTGTTGTTGTTGAACTCTAACTTGTTCCATTTTTCTTGTATCTGTTGAGATTTGTATTATGACCAAGTATGTGGTCATACTTTTAGAGAATGTTCCATGAGGTGCTGAGAAGAAGGTATATTCTTTTGTGTTTGGGTGAAATGTTCTGTAGGTGTCTATTAAGTCCATTTGAGTTATAGCATTTGTTAGTTCTCTTGTTTCTCTGTTGAGCTTCCATCTGGTAGACCTGTTTGTTTGTGGGATGTTGAATTCTCCCACTATTAATGTGTGGGGTTTGATGTGGGACTTATGCTTTAGTAATTTTTTTTTAACAAATGTGGGTGACCTGGTATTTGGGGCATAGATATTCACAATTGAGACTTCATCTTGATGGATTTTCCCTTTGATGAATATGAAATATCCTTCTTCATCTCTTTTGATTAATTTTAGTTCGAAGTCTATTTTGTTAGATATCAGAATAGCTACACTGGCTTGTTTCTTAGGACCATTTGATTGGAAAATCTTTTCCCAACCCTTTAATCTGAGATAATGTCTTTGAAGTTGAGTTGTGTTTCTTGTATGCAGCAGAAGGATGGATCCTGTTTTCATATCCATTCCGTCAGCTTGTGTCTTTTTATTGTTGAATTGATTCCATTGATATTGAGAGATGTTATTGACCAGTGATTATTAATTCCTGTTATTTTTTTTTGTTTTGGTAGTGGTGATGGTAGAGTGGGTGTTTCCTTTCTTTGGGTTTTCTGTTGTGAGATTATCTATTTCCTATGTTTTTGTGGATGTAATTGAGTTCCTTGAATTGGAGTTTTTCTTCTAGTAATTTCTATAGTGCTGGATTTGTGGATAGGTATTGCTTAAATCTATGTTGATTGAAAGTTTTGCTGGGTATAGTAGTCTGGGCTGACATCCATGGTCCCTTAGTGTTTATAAAATATCTGTTCAAGCCCTTCTGACTTTCAGAGTCTCCATTGAGAAGTCAGGTGTAATTCTGATAGGTCTGCCTTCATGTGTCACTTGGCCCTTTTCCATTGTAGCTCTCGAAATTATTTATTTATTCTGTATTTTTATTGTTTTGATTATTCTGTGGTGATGTGAATTAGTTCAGCCTATTTGGTGTTCTGTAAGCTTCTTATAACTTTATGGGCATGACCTCCTTTAGGTTGGGAATATTTTTCTATGATTTTGTTTAATATGTTTTTTTGTGCCTTTGAGGCAGGATTCTTCTCCTTTTCCTATTCCTATTATTCTTAGGTTTTTTTTTTTTTTTTTCATGGTGTCCCAGATTTCCTGGATGTTTTATATTAGGAATTTATTGGATTTAACATTTTCTTTGACTGATGAATCTATTTCCTCTATTGTATCTTCAACACCTGAGATTCTCTCTTCCATCTCTTGTATTCTATTGGTGATGCTTGCATCTGTAGTTTCTGTTTGCTTCCCCAGATTTTCCATTTCCAGAATTCCCTCTTTTTGTGCTTTCTTTATTGTTTCTATTTCGGTTTTCACATCTTGAACCATTTCCTTCACCTGTTTGTTTTTTTTTTCTTGGCTTTCTTTAAGGGATTTATTGATTTCTTCCAATTTTTTGCTTGTCTTTACCTTGACTTCTTTAAGAGAATTTTTAATTTCCTTTTAAAGGGCCTCTATCATATTCATAAAGTAAGTTTTAAGTTATTTTCTTGTGGTTCAGCTGCATTGGAATCTTCAGGTGTTGCTGTTGTAGGATCACTGGGTTCTGGCGGTGCCATCTTGTTGTTGGATTTGTGGATAGTTGTTGAATATATTCTTACATTCGCGTTTACTCATCTTTTCTTCCAACTGGTATGACTTGTGCCTATGCCTGTTCTTCCAGCTGGTGAGTTTTGCACCTTTACCTATGTAGTCTGCTATTTTCCCAACTGGTGTAGTTTGTGCCTGTGCCTATGTAGACTGCTGGGATTGCAGGGGAGGACCGACCATAGGGAGGATGTTCAGGTGTGTGGGGTTGGGCAGCAGAGTGGGTCTTGGAGGGACAGTGTCCAGTAGGTTGTGGGAGTTTGGGCACAGCCTGGAGGCAGGGCTCTTACCTGTCTGCAGGCTCGCAAGAGGTATTCGTAAGAATGGTAACATTTTGAAGCCTCTCAAAAACATACGTGGGGGTTTTCCCGGTGTGAGAAATTCTGATCCTCAGCACTAAGCCTATGGGGTAGTTAAGTACATCTTCAAAATAAGATTCAGTGAAAAGTTTGAGGTGGAAATAGCAAGTCTATAAAATGGATACTTTATCCTCACGGTGGCAGACTTTCAAGTAAAACGAATTCTGCTGATAATGGTAATAATATCAGCTAACAGCACTTGCTTGCCAGGTTGATTATCTGCCTGGCACTATAATGGACATTTTCACACATATTAGTTCATTGAATCCTAATAACAACCTGTGAAGTAGGAATTGTATTCCATTTTCGTAAATGTGGTAGTTGAGGCATAGAGAGGTAAATTGACTTCCCAAAAGGTATTGTACTATATAGCAAAGTGGGAATTGAGCAAACCTGTTATCACTTAGAAGTTCAGACACCAAAGCCCCGTTTTGTATATGCTTTATTTGATTCTAATATCAAGAGAGCTACAGGATGGAGATGCTACAAAATCTCTAGGACAAGAGGAGAGCTATTCTTAGAATGCAGACATGTGATTTAAAATATCAGATACTACAAAAAATGCTAAAAAAAAACTTTAGCTGAGTCATAGTGAGAACCATATACACAGATATATAAAAATCTAGGAAATATAGGTCTCTTTGCCTGAATTCTCGTGAAGGTACAGCCTGAGCCAAGGCTTATGCATAATTAGAGAAGAATTTTCAGGAGAACGGGAGTAATTGATGGACGAGTTAACAGAGGAAAAGCCAATTAAAGAGGTATCCTTTGCTGGTTGGTTGTTGGTCATGCCAGAACGTTTCTGAGGAGCCCAGTAAAACATGACCAAGAACTGCTATTTAAGGGATATGAGGGGGAAGGATTATATGTTGACACTCATGGGGTGGTTCCATAAATATTGACACCTCGAGCTATGCATGTTACCAGTTTCCTGTCAGTGCCTCTGCAGCAGTGGTGGTGACATGCCCGGCTCCAGGGCATTCTGTGCATTCAGAGTCCCAGATGCTGAGAAGCTGAGGTAGGAGGGTAAGTTGAGTTCAAGAATTCAAGGCTTATGGCGGCCACACAAGGTGACCCGTGTGCACAGTACCATGTTGTGAGAGAGGTTTATCGAAGTCTTTTTGACTTCTCAAATGAGTTTACCTGACATGCAGGTTTAGACTTCGACTCACACGCTTCGGTGTTTCCTCGGGCTTGCTCATTCTGCTGCCGTCCTTGTAGCTGTCTTAGTCACTTTTCTATGGCTGTGCCCATACACTGTGGCCAAGGCAACTTATACAAGAAAACATTTCATTGAGCTTAGAGTTCCAAATGGTTAGAGTCCATGATGGTGGAGTAAAGGTGTGGTGGCAGGACTAGCTTAGAGCTCATGTCTTGATACACAAGTAGGAGGCAGAGAAAGGAACACTGGGGATAGCAGGAATCTTTTGAAACCTCCAGTTGCACCCTGAGTGACACATCTCTCACAAGGCCACGCCTCCTCACAAGGCCATGCCTCCTCGTCCTCCCTGAACAGTTCTACTAGTTGGGGACCAGGTATTTAACCGTGTGAGCCTATGGAGGCTGTTCTCATCTGAACCACCACAGTAAGCTAGTTAAGGCCTTCTACTCCTGAACACAGAAGCTACTCCTGAGCAGAAAGAGCTTCTTCACTGGCCCTGGCAAGATGTGCTTCCAGGTTGCAGCTGTGGGAAGTGGGATAAGCTTGCAGAAGGTAGTCCCAAGACCAGCAGTGTGTACAGGAGAGCTCATCCCATAGCGCACTCCACATGATGCTACTGTGTAGACATTGGTAATAATAATTGTTAAATGCCTATGGATTTTTTTCTAAAGCCTTGGACCAATGTGTTATAATTACAGCATTTCTTAGGCCATCTAATCTTTCTCTCATTATGTTACTATAGAAACAGAGCATAGCTCACTGTTTTTAATTTAGGTTCCAATTGTTACGGTCTATTTTTGATTTTACTATTGAGATAATATAAAAACCAAGCATTATTTAGTCTTCATTCTCACTAAATATAAAATTCAGGTTGATTGTTTAAAAGGTCGGTGTCTTATTTCACTGTGTCAAGGAAGGGTCATTAGCTGATATAGAGAAGATAGGTTAAAGTTTGAACAAACTTTTAGTACTCAAAGTAGAAAAATTATCAGCTGCAAGCGGTCACAACACAAAGACAGAGGTATTGAAGCTTAGTTTCCTGGTCTTATAGACTAGAGGCCTGGGTGATACTGTTTGACTCTACTGTGTAAGAATGGTGTGATCTGATCTTGCAGTTTAAACCTCCATTGAACTTCAGGTTTTAAAAAAAATTCAATATATTTTATTGTATGTATATGGATGTTTGGCTTTCATGTTTGTCTGTGTGCCACATGTATCTGGTGCTCAGAGAGGTTGGAAGAAAGTAATTGCTCTCCGGAACATGGAGTTATGTTGTGGGTACTGGGAATTGAACCTGAGTCCTCTGGAAGATCAGCCAGTGTTCCTAATCACTCAACCATCTCCCCTAAATCTGTTTCCTTTATCCAGAAAAATAGATTGTATTAGTTACTTTTATCATTACTATAATAAAATACCCTATAAAAGAATGCTATGGCACAGGCGGGCGGTGGTGGAGCACACCTTTAATCCCAGAACTCAGGAGGCAGAGGCAGATGGACCACTGTGAGTTCGAGGCCAGCCTGGTCTGCAGAGCGAGTTCCAGGACAGCTAGAGTTGATACACAGAGAGAAACCATACGAGGCGGGGGAGAGGGAGGAGAGAGGGAGTGATGGTACGTGATTTAAGGGTATGCAGTCCACCATGGCAGGAAGGGCATGGCAGCTTGAGTGTGAAGCGACTGGTCCCACTGCATCCATTTCTGTCATGAAGCAGAGAGGTGAATGTGGATGCTATCCTGGCTTCTTTCTCTTTGTATCCAGGCTGGGACCCCAGCTCATGGCTGGCACCACTTATATCCAGGGCAGAACTCTCCTCTTCAGTCAAGGTGGCAGCACCCCTACAGACATACCCGGAGGTGTGTCTCCTGGATGATTCCAGATATAGTCAAGTTGACCATGGCTGTTAAACGTGACAAGTGTGGCATAGCCTATTGCACAGGGTTGCTGTGAGGATTTGAATGAGGATTTGAATAATCCAAGTTAAATTTGAATTTAACATTCTGCACAGGTTAAGGCACATCTCACAGTTTCATTACAAAGAACGTAGTGAATATACTATAGTATGAATTGAATCTAAATATAACTGCACACTGTGCCCTGGCTCTGACTCCCACGCTGGCATCGAAGCCACCAGCATTGCAATTCCATCCGTCAAACTCTTCTATTTCTTTCTCTTGCATGTTGCATTCTTGCCCAGATATTACTCTTTTACAAAGATTTCCTCTGATGAATTCAATCAAGGCAACCCCCCTTACTTTTTAACCTTTGAAATCTAAGTCGATTGGTTTCTCTAACCTAGAAAGACAAAAACTTCAGAACATTTTAATCCCAAAGAGCTTAAAGCCCTTAGTTGCCAGAATAGAAATTTATGCTGACTAATGACTGCAGAGAAAGCCCAGGATTTTGAGTAGCCCATAGGCAGGAAGCCTGAACACCACAACAGAAGGAGAAACCACAAGGAATGTGTTAGTCTCTGCTCTAGGTGCTGTGGAAAATATATGGCAGAAGCAACTTGAAGGAGGAAGGGTTTTGATTTTTTGTTTTTTGTTTTTGCTTTTTCCTCACAGTTTGAAAGGATACAGTCCAACAAGGGAGCTAAGGGATGAGATGGCTGGTTACTTTGTGAGCGTGGTAGTCAAGAGCAGAGAGCTCTGAGTACTGATTCTCAGCTCACTTTCTCCATTTTATTCCATCCTGGAGCCCAGCTCAGGTGAGGCCTACCTTCACAGCGAGTCTTCCTTACTCAGTTAAATCGTCTTGGAAATGCTCTTATAGAAGGACCCAGAGGTGTGTTTCCATAGTGATTCAAAATCCATCAAATTAATAGTGAAGATGAACCATTACGAGAAGCTAGGTAGTCAAAATGATGCCATAGAAAATCTTCCAGTGAGGATATCTGGGCTCCCAGAACCACCCAGACTGCTGGCCTCAGGCATTAGGGGTCACACCTCCTCTGCTCAGTGGTGATGGAATGCCTTCTTCCTTATTTGCCATCTCATTATTTCTATTTCCCTACCGTTTCCTTAATCTGAATGCTTTATTGATAAAGATTTATTCATTTTTATGTGTGTGAATATTTTTCCTGAATTTCTGAATGCATACCATATGCATGCCTGGTGTCTGAGGCCAGAAAGGGGTTTCAGAACCTCTGCAATAGCATCTATAGGAGGTTGTCAGCTGCTGTGTGGGACTGGGGAACCCACACAGGGTCCTCTGCAAGACCAGCCATTTCCCAGCCCCTGCTCAAGGCTTACATGTCCAGAGGTGTGCCTGTCCAATTGGCTAACGTCTTGTTCTGCGGCTGCACATGGGTTCCCTGAGGTGCAAAAGTATTTTGGGTCTGCTTCCCACTGCAAATAAAACTGAGAAATTTTCTGTGCACTGGGTGCAGGTCTTGATGTTAGAGGCTAAACATACCAGAGGTATAAAAGTTGACCAAAGATGCTCAAAGTATGCTCAAGCATCTGCTGATGCTCTTTTATTTATACTTTAAAATACATAGAATATATTTTCTTCTTAAGACTGAAACATCACTCAGTGCTCTCACATTAGACATTATGACTTGAATGTGAAATAGTCTCCTAACTCTCTTGTGTTAAAGATGGTACATGGTGCAGTGTTCAAAAAATAGAACTTTTAGAATGGGTCGGGATCGTGTGGGTTCTGACTAATGAATGCAAGGACCCATTGATAGACTCATAATGGAATAGATTGCTGGAAGCTAATGGAACTCTGGAAGATGGGGCCTGAGGGAAGGAAGTGGGCTGCTGGGGGCAAGGGTCTTCGTCTCTCTGCTTCTGAGCTGCCCCAGGGTAAGCAGTGCCACACGATCCTGACGTGGTGATGTTCTGTCATGCTTCAGGCCCAAAGCAGTGGGACCGATTGACCTTGACAGGAAGCTCCTAAGACGGTGAGGGGTGAGCCAAGATCTTTCGTTTAAGTCGTTTATCACATGCATTTCTTTTTGTCACAGGTCACAACTCAAAGTTTTGAGTTATCGGTTATCGTTTCAAGATCTTAGTACATTAATGATTATTCTGTTTTGACAGTCTAGTTTGTGGCTGTAGCCCATACCTATCACCACCTCTTCTACAAAAGAGGCGAAAAGGAGAGGAAAAGGTGGTTAACCTACGTATGTAAGGTTACAGCAAGGGATGGGATAGCAACAGAGGCTACAGGTCTCTGTGCCTGATTAGTGCTTGAACTTGGTCATCCACCCCATAGTTCATTCTTTCCCAGCCAGGCTCTCACCAAATGGTTATGTGGGTTCCGCCCTGTATTCCCAATCTGATGAGTGGTATCGATTCCCTTCCATTTCTAAACCAGTTATGTTCCTAAAAGAAGTCCAACTGGGGTGATGTATTTTCCCTCCACATCAGCACAGTTAAGAGTAGTTGGCTAATACTAATTTTTATTTTTCTGCCTGTTTTTTTCTCCTATTACCTATGTTACTATTTGATATCCAATCTAATATTAACACCGGAAAATGAGGAGGGTTTTTTCCTTTTCTTTTTTTTATAGTTTTCAAAATATTGTATTTTTGTTTCCAGAACATTTGGTAAAATCTAATGATAGTCTAGATTTGGGCTTTTATTTCTAGAACAAAAACCTATTCAATTAATTTAGTCATAGGTAAGTATCCAGCTTTTCTATTTATTTTTATACAAGTATTATTGTATTTTTCTAGGATTTTTGTCCATTTCTTTCAATTTTTAAAATTTATTGACAAGGGATGGAAAGATGACTCAGTGGTTAAGAGCACTGGCTGCTCTTCAGAGGACCTGGGTCAATTCCCGGCACTCACATGACATCTCATAACTGTCTGTAACTCCAGTTCCAGGGGATCTGACACCCTCATGCCAATGTACATAAAATAAAATTAAAAAAATTATTGTCAAAAGAATTCATTGTTTAGCTTTTTAAATTCAGGGGGCATCTATAGTAATATTTCTTTTTTAATACTATTTGATATGTCTTATTTTTAAGTTTTCACCAACTTTCATTAGAATTTGGCTAATTTAACCTTTTAAAAGTACCAGATATTTGGCTGTGTTTGTATAGCTAAATCATTTTCCTCTTTCTTATACTTGTGTCTATTTTACCTTCTTTATCAAAATTATCAACCTATATAGTCTTTTGTGTTCAGCTATTCATCTTCACTAATATAATCATTGAACATTTTAAGTTTTCCTCAAAGTAAATGCTTTAGCTATAACTCACAGATTTTAACATAATATATTTGAACTTTTCTAACTACATTTTAGTTTTCTTTATGGTTTCATGGCTTTAAATGCCCCACCTATCCTTATATTCAAATGTGTGCATTTGTTGATAACTCCCTTGATATTATTGTGGTCAGAGAATACATTCTGAATGATTTCACTGACATATTTCTTAGGACTTCCTTCTCCCACTCAGCCATTAAAATTGCTTATCCAGGCGCTGGTGAGATCTCTCAATGGTTGAGAGCACTTGCTACTTTTGCAGGGAACCTGGGTTCAGTTCTAAGCATCCACATGAGAGCTCATACAATCCCTCCTCCCCTTCTTCCACAAGACTCTCAGAGCTCAGAGCAGTGCTTATCTGTGGATCTCTGCCTCTGCTTCCATCAGTTTCTGGATAGATTGTCTCTGATGGCAATTATGGAAGTCACCAATCAGCTTACAGTAGATGACTCGTTCAGGCACTCTCTGCACTATTGTTAGGAGACTTAGCATCCTTGGGGTCATCTTTGTGGGTTCCTGCGGGTTTCCCTGGCACCAGGTCTCTCCCTAACCCCAAATGACCCCCCATTAAGATGTCTCTTTTGTTACTCTCCCCTTCCATCCTGCCTCTATCCTGCTTTCCACACCCAGCCAGCCCAACCCACTCCCTGTAGCTCCCGTCCCTCCATTGCCAGAACCACCGCCCCCTTTTTACCCAGGAGGTCTTTTCTACTTTCCCTTCCCATGGAAATTCATACAGCCCTCTTTGGGCACTCCTTGTTATCTAGACTCTCCAAACCTATGATAGCTAAAACAGTCCTTTAAATAAAGGAACTTCTGGAGGCATCACAATCCCTGACTTCAAGCTCTATTATAGAGCTATAGTAATGAAAACAGCTTGATATTGGCATAAAAACAGACAAGTGTATCGATGGAATCGAATCGAAGATCCTGACATAAATCCACACACCTGTGAACACCTGATTTTTGACAAAGATACCAAATATATACAATGGAAAAAAGAAAGCATCTTCAACAACTGATGCTGGCATAACTGGATGTCGACATGTAGAAGATTGCAAATAGTTCCATAGACAAAACTCAAGTCCAAGTGGATCAAAAACCTCAACATAAATCTAGTTACACTGAACCCAATAGAAGAGAAAGTGGGAATTATCCTTTAACACATTGGCACAGGAGACCACTTCCTGAATATAACCCCAGCAGCACAGACACTGAAATCGACAATTAATAAATGGGACCTCTTGAAACTGAAAAGCTTCTGTAAGGCAAAGGATACTGTCAATAAGACAAAATGGCAGCCTACAAAGTGAGAAAAGATCCTCACCAGCCCCACATCTGACAGAGGACTGATCTCCAAAAGATACAAAGAACTCAAGAAAGTTGACATCTAAAGAACAATTAATCCAATAAAAAATGGGGTACAGACCTAAACAGAGAAATCTCTAGAGCTGAATCTCAAAGGGCTGAAAGACACTTAAGACGTTCAACATCCTTAGTCATCAGAGAAATGCAAATCAAAACAAGTCTGAGCTGGAGAGATGGCTCAGAGGTTAAAAGCACTGGCAGCTCTTCCAGAGGTCTTAAGTTCAGTTCTCAGCAACCACATGGTGGCTCACAACCATCTATAATGAGATCTGGTGCCCTCTTCTGGCATACAAGAATACATGCAGGCAAAACACTGTGTGTGTGTGTGTGTGTGTGTGTGTGTGTGTGTGTGTGTGTGTGTGTGTGTATGTCTGAGATTCCATCTTACACCTGTCAGAATTGCCAAGATCAAAAACACTAATGACAGCTTATGCTGGAGAGGATGTGAGGGTAAAGGGAACACTACTCCATTGCTGGTGGGAGTGCAAACTTGCACTTTGGAAATCAATATGGCGATTTCTCAGAAAAGCAGAAAAAAATTTACCTCAAAACCCAGAAATACCACTCTTGGGTATATAGCCAAAGGATGCACAATCATAGCACAAGGACTGTGCAAAATTATGTTCATAGCAGTGTTATTTGTAATAGACAGAACCTGGAAACAACCTAGATGCCCCTCAACCAAAGAATAAAGAAAATGTGGTATATTTACACAATGGAGTACTAAACAGTAGTAAAAAATGTGACATCTTGAAATTTGCAGGCAAATGGATGGACCTAGAAAAAAATCATATTGAGTGAGGTAACCCAGACCCAGAAAAACAAATATAATATATATTCACTCATAAGTGACTTTTAGACATAAAGCACAGTAAGACAGGCCACAATCCCAGAAAAACTAGACAACAAAGAGAACCCTAAGATAGACATACATGGATCTACATAGGAAAAGACAAGATTCCTGAATAAATTGGGAGTATGGAGGTCATGAGGAAGGTAGAAGCTGAAAGGGGTGGAAGAAAGGGTAGTAAAGAAAAATGTACAGCTCAATAAAAACAATAAAAAAGGAATGATAGGGAAAAATATTACCTATGCATACGTTTTTAACTATAAACTCCTAGTTTTACTAGTTTTAAGTCAACCTTTTTTCATAGATTTTGTAGATTTTTAAGTGCCATGGGACAATGGTTTGTACTCTGTCAATTGTATTTTAATAAAACGCTGATTGGCCAGTAACCAGGCAGGAAGTATAGGCGGGACAACCAGACAGGAAGTAGAGGTGGGCCAATGAGAACAGGAGAATTCTGGGAAGAAGGAAGTCCTATTCTATAGTCGTGACCCAGCCACAGAAGAAGCAAGATGGGACTGCCTTGCCCAATAAGGTACCGAGCCACATGGCTAACATAGATAAGAATAATGGGCTAATATAAGTTATAAGAGTTACTAAGAAGTCTGAGCTACTAGGCCAATCAGTTTATGATTAATGTAGACCTCTGTGTGATTTCTTTGGGACTTAACGATTGTGGGAACTGGGCAGGACAGAAACCCTGAAAACATTTAACCTTATCCAATGAAATAAACTTAAAAATCTTGGGAAAAAAAGATACAGAATAATGCCTTCCCAAAGATGTTCACTTCCTAATCCTCAAGATTAGTGAGCGTGGTACCTTAAATGGCAACAGGGCATTGAGGGCTGCGGGCAGATGATATTCCATTGACCTGGAAATGGCTTATCTTGGATTATCTAAGTAGCTTCACTGTAATCACAGGAATCCTTACACATGAAAGAAGGAAACAGAAGTCCAAGTTGGCTGTCTTTTCCTTTTCCTTTTTTCCTGGCAGTGCCAAGAGGCATGCTCCAATGCTGTTGGCTTTAAAGACGAGAATAGCAACTGTGAGCGAAGGAAGACAGTGGTTTGAAGAGGCTGGGAAAGAAGGGCATGGACTCTGCTCTACAGCTTCCAGAAAGGAGCACAGTTCTATCAATAGCTTGATTATTGTCTCTCTGGGACTTACTTTAATTTTTTACTTCAAACCCGGTAAGATACCAATCTGTGTTGTTTTATGCCACAGGTTTAAGGGATTGGTTACAGCAGCAGTGGAACATGAACACGGGCCCTCTTTAGTAATACACCTTCTCCCTGACGTGGAAACCCCTGATGTGTTGGGAAGGGGAATGACCTGATGGTTATGGGAAGTCACTCAGCATGTGTTCAGCGTAGGCTGTAGACGATTCTCCTTTCCTTCTGGCCTTCGCCTTCTCTTTTCTATATTTTGTTGCGGGTTCATCAGTTCATTTAAAGCTTTTACAGCTTCACGTTTCCTTGTCAGACAAGATTTTTAGGCTTTGTCACTAGAAACAAGAGTCTGAGTTATGTTTATGATTGTGAAAAATCCACCAGGATTTGAAAAAAGGAAAACAACTGATTTTCAAAATAGCCCAATATATAAAAGTAAATGATGAATTGGAAGCAGACCAGCTTAATGAAAAATTGGTGGCGACTTTGCAGAATGTTAATAAAACTTCTTCATAGCTAAGAGACTGTGCCAAACTCTTAGGTGACATGTAAAATGCTATTTAAGGTGTTGCTCTTGTCAAGTCTGTATAAGTCACTGATGCCATTTTAAATTTGCCATTGGGGAGAATTCAGAATGAATCCTGTACAAAAGCAACTTTATTTAAATACTGATGTGTTTGTGATGGAAAGGTTTTAAAGAAAAGGGCTGAAGTTTTCCAATGGATGTAGATGCAGGAACTGTTACCGTCAACAAAACTCACAGTGATGATAGAGACTGGACATTGGGAGGGAGACAGAGATTGTCATTCACCTTGGTGTAAATCCTGTCTAGCCATAGTGGCCAGGGGGGTGTGACAAAGCATGTAAAAGAGTTAAGCTATCAGTATAGCTAAACACAGCTAGGCTATACTCAACTTTCAGAAGGACGTTTGAAATGCTAACTACTCATTTACATCAGCATATAAGAGACACTTGTTGGCTTCCTTGCTGTGTTTGTTTAGATAATACTATCATTTTCTTTTTTTATCATTTCTTTTTTATTTTAGAGAATTTTTTTCTGACTCTTTATAAGGTGAGGAGAATTCCTCAAATTTTATCTTGAAAAGGATCAACCACGACTGTAGACATCTGGCTCTGAGCAGCTGGTCAAAAATAATTACGGAATAAGTAACTGGCCCAAACAGCTCTTTACTAGCCTTAAAATAACGTTCATATAAAACACTCCATAAATACTAAACCTCCAAATTTAAATGCAATTAATATGTAATTTATACACATCGATGGAAAGGGACTGCAGTATTAATAATTTAAATATTTAATTCAAAAGTAATTTATATTTAGCTTTAGAAAACTTTATAATTCTATCACTTTTTCTTAATTATATTCTCCCATGTCAATAATAAAGTTCATTTCTCACTCTTGAATACAAATGAACTGATCATGGAAAGAGATCACCCGTCATTTTGATGAACTGAAAATTTTGTCTAGTGTTAAATTTAAACTTGGATAGGTAGAAGTTGAATTTGTGCCACCTATGTTTTGAGTCAAGAGGTTTCAGTTATAACCACAGTAGAATATAATCTGGTTTCCTTCCTGCAGCCTGACTCCTCTCTATTGTAGGAATTTAGCAGAGTTACTGTATTGGGGGAGGAGGGCTAGATTTTAGAAGGAACAACTGTGTTTTAGAAGTACTTGACTTTGAAGAATCCTTGTGGAAAACAGTGATTGTTTTGCTGGAGGGGCGCTGGAGCAGTCCCATGACTATCACAATACACACTTGTCTTGTGTATTGCAAATGTTACATAAGAAAGGACTAGAGTCATAGGGTTCTGTGCTACTCTCCTTCAGTAGGACTTGCAAATTAGATTAGGGGCCTTGGTATGAGGAAATACTTTGTGTAACTTTCAATAATATGCCTTTGTATGGCTGGCTGTTTGGGGTTCAGTCCATCAGAGAGGCTGGACCTTCCTGCGACCACACAGGCCTTAACATTTCATCTTGGGGTGCCTCTCTCTTCACCTGACCCACGCTACATGGGTGCACCCAGACACCTCCCCATTTCTTTCTTAGAGCAGCTACAATTGCCCCAGTAAACTCTATCCAACTGCTACTAATGTGGGGGTGTTGTGTAACAGTCTCCTAGGTGACCAAAACATCCTATCATGCTGGGGAGCTCCTTCAGTGGGGAGGTAAACAACCAAAAAATAAATAAATCAAATAAAACAAACAAACAAAAATCCCAAAAACAAAACTTCAAGAGCTCCCTTGAAACTGACCGGATGCCATGGGCCTCTCCCTCTAGAGTAAGCCGAGCCCAGCTGCAAAGAAGACTGTCTGCCAGGCAAGAGCTGCCTGGAGGAGGTCGAGGCCTACTGAGACACCGGGAAAGGATACTCTCCAACCCATTGAGCTGCCTGCAGGCTGTGCAGTGTGCTCCACATTTACCAGCTTTTGTGGGCTGTCACTCATGCTGGGGTCACCTTTGGTGTTACAACTGTCTTTGAGTCATTTCTGCTCCTATTTGTAACCCTCACCCATATTCCTACGAGCAACCCAATACAAGTCCTTGGTTCACAAAGCTGGACCTCACTGGTATCCGTACTTTGGTCTGTTGTGGGTTCCCTATTTGGGAGGAATAGAAGAGTGTGTCACAAGTGGTGGGTGGGATGGTGGTGGGGTAGAGAGGGATAAATACTGGGGAGACAACTTCAGCATTCCTCAAACTGGCTTTAGGACATCATCATGTTTTTAAATGACTTCCTAATGTAGTCAGAAAAGCTATAGGGGACACGTGAAAAGGCCTTGGGCCTGGTTCTACCCCTTGGTATTTGCATCCCTGAGGTATTTTTGATTCTCTTGAGACCCAGCATCCTCCTGTGTGAATGAGGGTTATAATAAGCACCTTCCCTAACCTCTGGCCTTGCAATGAAGATCAAACCAGATAGCATATGCGAAAGCACTTTGAAATAGAAAGCATGGTACAAATGTCTGCTGATGTCTGTTGCTTTCTCACACAGAATGCTTAAGGGATTTAGAGAAATCCCACTGTGGTTATAGGCAGATTAGGATAAAAGAGCACAGCGAAATCCATCCTCACAGATAGTGCATCCCGAGCACATGGTGGTGGTGTTTCTGTGAATTAAAGATCACACCTGTGTTTTCTGGAAGAGCAAAAGGCTGAGAGCCTTAGGGTCCAGCGTGGGAGCTCCTAATCCTCTGTCTGTTCCTTTGAGTCCACTATTGACTAGATGACCCCAGTGCCTCTGTGTCTCCCAGACTCTGATTGTCCATGATCCTCCTCCTGAAGCCACAAGGCCTTTTTTATTCCAAGGGCTCCTCCATCAAACTGATACCACTGTGTCCTAGTGACTCACTGACTCCTGTCCAGTGGGCAGTAATTCGGTTTCTCTGATGGTTTGTGACAGCATAGATGTGGTCCCAGGTACAAGTGGCATTTATCTGGGGGCAGGGATTACACCACATGGTTTGGCTTTAACTTTCTGCTCCGTGCCTTAATGCAGCCTCTGCACTGAGTTAATATTTGCTGCCTTTGTGTACTAAGTGTAGCCAGCAACTCGCTTTATCAGGACTTTTAAGCACAGGCTATTTAGCTGAAAAATAAATACTATTTGTCATTTAAATTTGGGATTATGACAAGGCAGAGGGGATGCTTTTGAGTAGCATTGACTATTTAACAACTTCTTTTCTGCAGACTTTGCTTCTGTGCCCTGTTGAGCACAAGGTCAGACTATATGCAAGAGAGAGCAAAGGACTGGGTGGAGAAAATAAAATCTAGTACTTGCCCTGGAGTAAAAGAATGGGAACAAGCTAGAGAGGACACCAGCATTGGAAATCTCAACTTCCTGTTAATGTGAAAGAGAAGCAGGAAGTGTGAGCCGAGCTGAAGCCTCCCTAACTCCTGAGAACAAATTATAGTTTCATGCTACTCTTGTTAAAATGATTGGCACTGTTT
>PVIU01008159.1:0-85561 GCA_004026605.1 Ondatra zibethicus | reverse complement strand
AGTCTGGGCTTGCATCCATGGTCTCTTAGTTTCTGCAGCACATCTATCCAAGACCTTCTAGCTTTCATGGTTTCCATAGAGAAGTCAGGTGTAATTCTGATAGGTTTACCCTTATATGTTACTTGACCTTTTTCCTTTGCGGCTCTTAATATTCTTTCTTTATTCTGTATGTTTTGTGTTTTGATTATTATATGGCGAGCGGATGATTTTTTTATATCCAGCCTGTTTGGTGTTCTGTATGCTTCTTGAACCTTCATAGGAATATCCTTCTTTAGGTTCGGGAAGTTTTCTTCAATAATTTTGTTGAATATATTTTCTGGGCCTTTGGAGTGGAATTCATCTCCTTCTTCTATCCCAATTATTCTTAGATTTGGTCTTTTCATGGTGTCCCATATTTCCTGGATGTTTTGTGTTGCGAATTTATTGGATTTGTTTTCTTCTATCACTGAGTTCATTTTCTCTATCGTGTCTTCTGCATCTGAGATTCTTCTATCTCTTGTATTCTGTTGGTTATACTTGTCTGTGTGGTTCCCATTCGTGTATCCAGATTTTCCATTTCCCGCTATCTCTCGGTTTGTGTTTTCTTCATTGCCTCCATTTCAGTTTTCAAGTTTTGAACTGTTTCAGTTACCTGTTTGATTGCTTTTTCTTGGTTTTCTAGGGTATCTTTGAGGAATTTCTTCATTTCTTCTAACTTTTTGTTAGTTTTCTCATCCCTTTCGATAAAGGAGTTTTTCACCTCTTCTTTAAAGGACTCTATAACTTTCATAAAGTTACGTTTAAAGTCAATTTCTTCTACTTCATCTGGGATAGGTTGCTCTGGCTTTCCTTTTCCATAATTGCTGGATTCTGGTGTTATCATGTTGCTTTTCAGGTTGTTGGACGAATTCTTTGATTGGCGCCTGCCCATCTCTTCTGAGAGTTGCCCGCTCTGCTCCGTTCGGCTCCACTTGGCTCCCGGGGTCTGGATGAATCTGCGGAAGCTGGTTGTGCTCCTTCCTCGCCCAGGGGTTCCCAGTCCCAAAGGCGGGCTTACTGAGAGATGTGTGCTCTGTTCGGCTTGGCTCCGTGGGATAAAGGAGGCCCTCTAGCAGGGGACTCGCCCTTCCCCCAAGGCCTCAGCCCGGATAGGCTGAGTTCTGGTGCATTTGGGACCATGCAGATGAGAGGGGGTGCCCGGGGGCAAGCAGGGTTGGGATAAGCAGCAAAGCCAGTAGAGGGGAGCCCTAAGTGGCCAGAAGGCCTCGGGGACGGGCTGGGGCCCACTTACCAGAGTCCAGATTAATCTGCCGAAGCTGGTTGGGCGAGGTTCCCGGTCCCAAGGGCAGGCTTACTGAGGGTTCTACAACAAATGTCTTGTTCACACCTTTATCATTCCATTTGTGTGACATCTGTTAATATTGCTAATGCCTCATGTGGTGAAACAGCTCAATGGTTACTTGAATAGCCCTTGGAATGTTACAATTAGCATACCAGATTGTCGATACCTGTGTGCCCCTGTTTTAGCCAAAGGGTTGATAGAGTACCATAGCTCAAATGGGGAGGCTGGGTCCAGTGGTGATTAGGGACCCTCTTGTTGGCAATCTTAATGCCTGTTGCCATGGGCATTTGTCTCTGAATTCTGTGTAAGATCAGACAATCCATGAGAATGCAGCATATGGTCACTTAACAAGTCCTTCTGAGCCTGTTGGCCAGTAACTCAGACGTACCCCAGGTTTGGTTGCAAATACTTCACAAACAATGAAGACTCCTCCGTAGACGGTCAACTTCTACAGAAGAAGGCCTGCCTAAGTCAGGGAAGGGGCCTCCCAAAGACGGGTAAGGGTGTACTCTTCTGAGATGACCTAAGACAGGAAGATCTTCTGTCTTATAAAAAATTTAGGGGGGAGATGTTGGAACCATTTGGAGTCCTGGCCTCCAGCTGCTCTTCCCTGCTAGAGATCTTTACTTTCCTTCTGATTTGAGTTACTGAAAGCTGTGTCAAAATTGTTTATCAGCTCTGCTTCATGAGCACGTGTTGCCTTGCCTTGAGGATCAGAGGATAAGGTTTTCACCTGTTGGCCCACCTGACTGTTGGGTATATAAGCCTCCATGGTGCTATTGAATAAAGGGCTTCTTACTAGTGACTAGAGGTCCGTGTCTCTCTCTGTGCTGTCTCTGTGTCTCTGTGTCTTTGTGTGTTTCAACCTCCAGCCCCTTGCCCGAAGCTTGCGAACTGTATGGTAGCGCATAGAGCGCAGACAGGCGTTGTGCACTGCAGTACTGTGTATTAAATATGATAACAATGAGCCACAACTGTGTTTTAAATATGCAAACTATGAGCCGTCTGACATTAAATTTCCTGAAGTCAGTCTGCACTGGTTTTTCATTCTTATCTCTTCATGTGGTTTGCTTCCACGTATGACACCTGTAGGGACCAACCTTAAGTCTGTAATTTTCTGTTTTTGGTCTGTCCTCTGGTCTAGATATCTTGGTAGTAAGTACAGATGAGTTGGTACCATTCTGCATGTCTTAGTTTATGGGACAGTTTCAGGAGGACTTGATGTTAGTTCTTTGAAGGTGTATTTGACAATGAATCTATCTAGTACTGAACTTATCTTTTTGGGAGACTTTATCCATCTAATTGCTCGTTACAGATCTACTTAAGTTATTTACATGCTCCTGGTTTAATTTCAGTAGACCATACATATTTAGATATTTCTCCATTTCTTCTAGATTTTACAGTTTTGGGATTATGTACAATTTTGAATCATTTTCTAAAGATTTTTAAGACTTAATTTCATTTTGTAATATGTTTATTTTTACTATTGAATTTATTAATTTGTGTCCTTTATTGTTGTGGCTAGAGGTTTGTAGATCTCAAATGTTTTAAAAAATTATATTTTCATTTTATTCTTTTTAAAATTTCCTCCCTTATTTTAATATGATTTATTAACCAGTCAGAGTTGTATTATTCAATTTCCATATATTTGTATAGTTTCTTTCTGATTTCTAGTTTATTATGATCTGATAAGACACAAGAAAAATACATTTTATTTGTTGAGAGATTTGTTTTATAGCCTAAGATATGACCAGTTTTAGAGAACAGTCAATGGGCTTCTGAGAAAAAAATATATACTGTAATTGTTGGATAGAATGTTCTATAGATGTCATCTAAGACCATTTGATCTCATAGCCTGCCCTTCCACCCTAGCATGGAGGTTCCAGGTATGCATTGTCATGCTCAGCTTTTTATATGGATCCTGGAGATCTGGACTCAGATCATTGTGCTTATACGGCAAACACTCTCAGCTACCAAGCCATCTCTTCAACCTCTTCTTTATTTCTTTTGACTAATTTTGAGGTAACCTTTGTCAGGTACGAGGATAGTCATCCTTGCTTTTTGTCAGCTTCCAGTGGCTTGATATATTGATATCTGTTCTTCACTCTGTGTATTTCTTTGCCAATGAATTATGATTATTGTATCTACACAGTAAACACAATAAACAGAAATAGTTTACAATATTTTATTATTTTTAATTAATTGATTAATTATTATATTATTATAGTGTGTGTGTGCACGCACACATGTACATGAATGCATATGTCACATACCAGTGGACAAGATGTGGGAGTTGGTTCTTTCCCTCTACTGTATGAATCCTGGGTATCAGGCTTAGTGGCAGGAACCTTTAAACACTGAGACATCTTGTTGGCTTGGATTATGTTTTTAATCCAGTGAATTAATCTATTTCTTTTGATTGTAGAAATAATCACCATTTATCTATTGGGTTATTACTGATAGATGTTTGTTAGTTTTTTCAGTTTTTTTCTATAGTTAGTTTGACTACTCTTTTGTTCCATTCTTTTCCCCCATCCATATAGTAAGTTTTTCTCATACAGTAAGTTGGACATTATTTATTTCTAGATCTCATTTGCTGTTCTGTTTCTCTCAACACATTATTCTTTCCTGACATCCTTGTTTGGGAATGGCTGCCTTCTCTCTGTGTAGAATTTTCGTATGTATTATCTGGGCTGCTGGATTAGTAGTTTTGAATTGCTTTAGTTTGAGCTTTTCTCAGTTAATCTTTATTTCTCCATCAATTTTAAAGAACTTTGCTAGATATAGTTGTCTTGGTCAGCAGTTTACTTTCAAGGCTGAAGTGTGTGTGTGTGTGTGTGTGTGTGTGTGTGTGTATAAAGCTATTCTTTCCTGGCTTTTAGGATATCTATTGAAAAGTTGATGTTATCCTCATGAGTTTTCTTTTATAATTAAGTTCATATTTTTTCTGTTGCAGCTTTTCCTACTTTTTTCTTTTCTCCGCATGCTTAGGGTTGTAACTAAAATGTGCTGTGGAAAGGCTCTTCAGCTCTAGTCATGCGCAACTTGAGGGTTATGAGTGATTCTTGTGTTTGGATGGCCATTTCTTTCCCTAGAGTTGGGGAAATTTCTGTTACAATTTCACTAAAGAGACTTTTAAAAAATTCTTTTAGTTTTTATTTTAACTCTTTCTTCAATTCCTTAGATTCTTAGGTGAAGTTTGCTCTGTCATTTTTTTTTTTTTTTTGCAGTTACACATTTTTATGTTTTGGTGTTTGATCTGTTCCATTGTCTCTGGATTAGCTTATTTTGAGGGATTGTTATTTCCTTTTTAGGCATCATTTTGCCTTGTTTTTTCATGTTTCGTGTCATTCTGCATTGGAATTTTTACATCTCTTGGGTTGGGACTCTTCAGTTTTCATTCTGAAAGTATTCTTATTGAGCAGGTGTCTCTTGGGGGCTTAGCCCCTGTGCCACTCACTCACAGATGAGAAAACAGTTCGTAAAAGCAATAGCACTAAAGCAAAACAGATACAAAATCATATTTGGAGTCAGTTAAAGCTGACTTCCATGCTCACAATGATCACAAAGAAAAACAGAATAAAACAAAAACAAACAAAAAACCCAGCAAAAATAATGTATAGTAAGGCATATAATTGATGATTAATTATTTCAAAGGAAAAATAATGAATAAAATAAAGTACAGAGGTAGAGAAAAAGATGCAGCAAGATCATACAAAAGAAAAGGAAAATGAAATTAGAAGAATCTTAGATGGCTAAAAAGAGGGTTGACTGAAAGCCAGGTAACCAATAAAATAAACAAACAACAACAAATGTTAGCAAAGTTAGAAGAACATAGGAATGAAAAGTAGTAAAAACAAAACAAAAAAAAAATGAGGTAAAAATGGTCCCAAACAGTAGTTTGTTTTTTTTTTAAAGTGGGGTGGGGGGTGCACAATCAACCACTAGGTTGACTTCCTTCTTGCTCTTCTTAGTATTGAAGTATTGTCTGTTAAGATTGGAGTCTGATTTGTCCACGCTTATGCTGAGCCTGGACTAGTGAAGGTTCAGTTATTCTGCAGAGCAGTATTCATTGTAGGAACATTTCTTTTTACTGTACCAACAGCTACTTGCCTTATCTTGCCTTGGAGTTTGTAGGCTATATATTTTCTCTCTCACTGCAGATGTTCCCTAGTTTGTACATTCTGAGGTGGTTAATGCTCAAACAAATCCTCTAGTGCATTGGAGAGTGTGGGAAGCAAGCAGAGCTCTTAAACACCTGTATTGGATGCTTGGCTTTGGGGGCTTTCAGATCACACCCAGCATTAAACATTCTGAAGGAGGAGACAATGGAAATCAAGTTCTTTGCTGGATAGAACTCCAGAGTTCTTAGTCCTACTGGCAGCTTGTGTTACATGACAGAGAGGCAGCTGTCTGGGCTGTTAGTTTCAAAAGTTATCCTAAATTGATGCAGTTTATTCTTTGCCACAGAGGGCCAAGCCACCAGTTACCTTGCCCCTCACAGCTGGAGACTCTTGTCTGAACTCAGTGTGAGGCCATCTGGCCCTCCTCCTCTCCAGGACTGACTCCCATCAAAATAACCAAAGCAAGATGTGGCAGGTTCCTTGACTTGCCATTGGTTGATGTTTTCAGTTCCCCAAGATAGCCCAGTCTCAAACACTTGAACATGATGACACCTGGCTATAGTCCTCTGAGACATAGGGAGTAATAAAATGGATTTCTTTTCAAGTGCTGACATGTCACAGTGAAAACATTGTTATACCAACTCCCCCAGTAGATCAAGCCTTGTGAGAACTGTGGGCTTATTTTAAGGACAGAGATGCCAGTCACTGGCCTACTTTATGTAAGAAGTTTGGCTCACCTCCCCTTCTATGGAACTGGGACTCTGTTTTGGGGATTCATTTTTTTCTTCTTTCCTCCTGTGCATAGTTTTTCTCCTTCCCTCTTTCCCTCCCTCCCTGTCTCATTTCTTTCTCTTCCTTCTGCAACCCAGACTGTCCTTGAACTTGTACCAACCTTCTGCCTCAGCCTCTGGAGTGCTGAGGTTGCAGGCATGAGCCACCACACAGACTTTCATTGTTTTTCTGTTCATTCTTTCTCACTCTTCTATCACTTTTCTTGTGATTTGTGGTTCTCTATCAAGAGAATAGAGTCCATCCTTTAATACTATGCCTCCTTTCATTCAGGAAGTCACTTGTAGGCAGCTTCTTTCCATTTTGCTGAATTACTCTGAACTTAACGTTCTTTGATCATAAGAGAATTTATAGTCCATGTGTTCATATTGCTATAGCACATAGTGTATTTCACTGTATTAAAGTTGAACACTCAAAAAATTTCTCTGTATTTTTTCTTTTGCATGCTAGCTCTTATATGTCTCTGGTTATTAGAATCATGCAGACCCAATTTCTGCGTTCTTTAAATTTCTGCATTCTGTAAGTGATGGCATTGTAGTTGTGGGAAATGTAGAAAAGAGAAGTACTAGAACTAGACAACTGATTATGTTACCATTTTCTAATTGTTACACAAAGGGTTTTCTTCTGTTTAGAATAATAAACTAGGTTATTGGACAGAAAATGACGTTAGAGAAGAGTTATGTGGTAGAAAACATATGCTGTGTCATCTTATTTTCTAGACCAATTTGATTCTAAGGATTTTTTGGCCAGTTATAAAGACTCCAACATAATTTAACTTCACTATACATGTCTGTCTCCACTTTTCATATACATTCATATTTTCATACAGATACATTGTGGATGCTAAAGCAATAGTTTTATTTGAAAAACACTATGAATTTATCTAAATAAAATGTCTAAAATATTTTATTGATTTCCAGTGTCTAAGGGGAGAAAAGCCTTTCTTTTTTGTTTAAACAGAAAAAGGGGAAATGGTGTAGGAGGGTCTTCTGTATTTGTGTTACTTTCATTGGTTAAATAAAGAGACTGCCTTGACATTTTGATAGGGCAGCCCTTGGGTGGGCGTAGTAGACAGGATGGAATGCTGGGAGGAAGGGAAGTGTGGCAGAGGCCATGCTTCTCCGGCCCAAGATGGACACTGGTTAGACTCATGCCGGTAAGCCACAACTCAAGTGACAATACACATTAATAAAGATGGGTTAAAATAATATGTGAGAGTTAGCCACTAAGGGGCTAGAGATAATGGGCTAGGCAGTATTTCAATAAATATAGTTTCTCTGTAATTATTTCGGGTATAAGTTAACTGGGACCAAAAGCAGGCCAGTGGCCGGGAGCTGGGCAGCGGGACACAGCCCGCTCCTCCTCATGCAACAATAAGGAACTGTATTAAAGGGTTGTAACGTTAGGAAGGTTGAGAACCACTGCTATAGATAGTCAGACAATATAATGGTTTATAGTGGTATATTATTTGTGTTTTAATAAATAAAGCTTGCCTGAAGATAAGAGGGCAGAGCAGCCATACTAGTCAGCCATACAGGCCAGGAAGTGGTGTCACACAGCTTTAATCCTAGGACCTGGGAGACAGAGGCAGACTGATCTCTCTGAGTTCAAGGCCACCCTGGGCTATACAAGATTGACTTTGTCTAAAAAGAGAAACAGTCACACAAAGGTGATCCCAGTACTTGGGATCCCACAACTTTAATCCCAGCACTAGGGAAGTGGAGACAGGAATGATTTGACTGGGCACAGTGAGGAATATAAAGGGGAAGAGACAGGAACTCAGTGGAGTGTGGAGTCTGAGGTTGGTGGAGTTCTTTGCAGGATCACCCCTTTGTTTGTCTGAACCTTGGTAGAGATGAGATCTCTGTAGTGTCTTGGCTGCTTTGCTTTTCTGATCTTCAGGTTGAGCCCCAGTATCTGTCTCTGGGTTTTTATTATTTGTGATACAATGTTTATTATAAAAATATATCTTAATTTTTCTGGAAAAAAGAGATATTTTATATTTTATGGTTAGCTTATAAATATTTAGAGTATAGTATTTTATAATTTAAATATTTCACGAAACCAGAATTAAATCCTAGCACTTGTTTATAAGATTTTTTCTTTTTCCCATGCTTATATATTTTATGTCACGTTTCCAACTTTTTATTGTGTAGAGATCTTGTGTTTGATTCCTTTTGACCATCTGAAGTTAATAATCATAGAAACTTATAGACATTATTTGTTATATCTGTTTGCTGTTAGGTTGAAAACTCATTTATTAAGAAAGCATTCAAGAGGTTGAAGGATGGCTCAGTGATTAAGAGTACTTGCTGCTCTTCCAGATGTCCTAAGTTCAATTTCCAACACCCACATGGCACCTCATAACTGTCTGATGCTTTTTTTGGGTGTGCAGGTGTACATGTAGACAAAGTACCCCATGCATAAAATAGATGAATAAATAATATAAAATGCTGTTTATAAAAATATATGAAAGAATAAAAAATTAAAAATACATTATAGCTTTTGACTGGAGAGTTTGTAAAATTTGGCAGTCATATTCACAAATTTCAATAAATTGCCACTTTGGTAGTTGAATAAGTTAAAAAAAAATTCGACTAAGTACTGAAGAAAAGAGGATAGTAGAACTGACACCCATTCAACTATCATTACCAGTTTAAACATTTTTTA
Source organism: Ondatra zibethicus (assembly GCA_004026605.1). Taxonomy (NCBI): domain Eukaryota; kingdom Metazoa; phylum Chordata; class Mammalia; order Rodentia; family Cricetidae; genus Ondatra; species Ondatra zibethicus. The sequence goes on along the minus strand of PVIU01008159.1, from coordinate 76,657 downwards.
AGCTCATACTCATTCTTATTTTGTCTCTACAAAATTTCTTATTTCTTTGTTCTTTCACTTATTTCCCAGGTAATCTCAGATGCATGTTTCATGGAAATTTTATTTCTTTTTAAATGGCAAGAATTACTTTAAAATAAGCTACATTTGTCATTTTTTAAACATTAAACTTTTAAAATTAAACATTAAAAAATCTATTGGTAAAAGTGAGTTATTCATTATTGAACTAATTTAAATACATACACATTTCTCAAAATAAATATTAAATATTCTTATAGAATAAATTGTTATATAACATCAGTTATAAACTAAATGTTAGAAGAAAACAGTTTTATGTAATAATTAGTATGAATACTCATTTTTGATGTTAATAATGATTTACTAGGACTTCATCATAGTCAGACTTTTTTGTCAGGACCTTCTGCTACCAATAATGACACCGAGGCTTATTATTAATTATGAAAGCTCAGTGGATAGCTTAGGCTTCTTTCTAACTAACTCTTATAACTTAAACTAAAGCATTTCTATTCCTCTACCTGTTGCCACGTGATTCTTGGTGTTTACCTCTCCTCTTGCATGTCTGATCCTTCTGTATCTACTAGCAACTCTGCCTTTCTTCTTCCCAGCATTTGTCCAGAAAATCATTCCTGCTTAGCTATTAGCCATTCAGCTTTTTATTAAACTAATCTGAATGACACATCTTCACAGTGTACAAAAAGATTACTCAACAGCATTTCCCTCTTTTTGTCTAAGTAATAAGGAAAGATTTTAATTCTAACCTAGTAAAACTATAAACAATAAGAACAACTATAAGGTGAGAATTACATTTACAATATCCAGTTCCCTTTGTATTTGAGAGATACAAATTCAGAGATAGTACTGTATTATCTATGCTGTCTTGGTGAGTCGAAAGTTTTGTACTTAATTTACTTTTTATCATAGCTTCTATTACCAACCTAAAAATACATTTTTTGATCTTAAAACATTTTCTTAGATAATTTGTTTTTATGTATCTCAACCTTATAAATTTTACATCTCTTATATGTTTCTTGTTTTGAATTTGATAGCAAGGAAAACTGTAAAACTATTACCTACCTAGTCATTAATCTCCATCAAAGACACAAGAAGGATAAAATACTACTTGAGTAAACAGGAAGTTCAGAGAAAGCATCTTCTAAAACTAAGAAATGACAGAGCCATATGGCTGCCTGGACAGTCACCCAATGTTCCTTTGTAATGTTGGGATATCCATCTTTTGCCTATCAGCCTAGAATGTGTGATAGACTTTTCTATGAGGCAGGAATTTTAAAGGACTGTTGTACCTTGTCTTGGCAAAGTTTGGCAGTCACTTTCTTTTTTGTCCTGCTTTTCCAGTTTGGACAGCATATTGTCATCATTTTAAGCAGAGGCAGTTTCTTGTCCAAATGACTAGCTTTTGCCACAAGAAAAGAAGAGTCCATATGGAGGTTTAATGTCCATCATCCTTTTATGAAGCAGATTGGTGCTGCCAGGAACAGATGTGATTCACTGTCATAAAAAGCCCTATGTTATTAAAACATTTAAAATGCAATATTCTGTAGGTCTCTAAAGTGTTTGAAGACCATCTACCTATTTAAAATATATCTGTGTATGATCTTGAACACATACCTAACATGACTATAAGTTTGATTGTTATTGATGACTGTTAGCCTGTATTTCTTAATTACTCTAAATAGCTTTCAAGAACTAAAACTTTACATTATATTTTTAAATGAGTTGCTTAGGTACAATACCTTAAATAAGAAATAGATACATATAATGCAGTCTAACAGAAATAACTTTAAATTTATATCAATATACAAAAATCCATACAAATTAAAATATTTGAGACTAGTGGTTATTCAAAAGTACATTCAACAGTCTACCCTTTTATCCCATCATTTCTATACTATATTCCTTTTTTTCTTTCAGAAAGAAATCTCTGAATCTAATCTCCTTTGTTTAGCTTTCTCCCTGATCATGATCGGTAACAACTTTTAACCAATCCCTCTAAATGCTGGGTTTGGTTAACCCATTCTTGGGAATGTGGGTGCCATGCTCTCTAGACTGTTTCCTGTTATTTGGGGACAGTGGAATCTCTGAAGGACCCTGAGAACTAGAATAATGGTCAAGTTCTGGCTAGAATAGTCTGTGAGACTAGACTATCTCAGCCAGCAGCCTTGAAGCTGTTCTGGATGCAGAACTCTGAGTAAATTGCAACAGAGGCGCTCTGAGAGGCTGGATCTCCTGGGCTACCTGTTTTCATTGGTGTCTTGTCCTCTTGCTCTGAAAACACATAAACTTTCAAAGGTAATATGCATATCTGCAGTATGGAATGTGTGTTGTGCCCTAGCCAGTTTAAAGATGAGTTTTTTTTTCCTATATTTGAGCAGGTAAAAGGCATCTGTCAACTTTATAAATCCATTTCGACTGCATAATCAAAGGTAATATAAATTTCTATCCATGCTATATGAAAGGATGGCATGTAATAATAGATTATTAGGCTCTATAGCCAACAGGATTTATCATGTCTCATTCCATCTCCAAGTTATTCCTATGCAGAGGGATCAGCTTACATGTCATCTGTCTGTAGTCTTTCTTGGCTCTCTCTCTCATGTCTACAGCCAAGATCCTCAGGAGGTCTCCCCCAGTCAAATCTGATCTCTATTAACTTGGGAAGGAATTCACAAGCTTTCCTGTGGAAACAAAAGTATAATCTCTTCCCCAATGTAATACATTTTTTGATTTCCATTTTAGTCATTCCTAAAGTGTATAGGTTGGTTTAACCCAGCAATCCCTTCCACAGTGCAGTGTCTCTCAGCAGCTTGTCTGTTCATTAGCATTCACAAAATTCAAAATTAACAAAGCACCATATAAGGTCCAAATTCCCTGTTATATTTCCCATCCTTACATGGGTTATTATTTTTTTTAACTTCTCTCTTTAAAGACTTCAGTATTTTTAAACTATTTTTTTCTCTTTCTTTCTTTTTTTTCTTTTTTCTTTTTCTTTTTTTTGGTTTTTTGAGACAGGGTTTCTCTGTGGCTTTGGAGCCTGTCCTGGAACTAGCTCTTGTAGACCAGGCTGTCTCGAACTCACAGAGATCTGCCTGCCTCTGCCTCCCGAGTTCTGGGATTAAAGGCGTGCACCACCACCGCCTGGCTTTTAAACTATTTTTTTAATCACTGTCTATAGCCTTTCCTTTTTTCTTTAGGCCTAGGCACATTGTTAAGTACACTGTAACCTGTTTGTAGGGTTTTTGTTTTTGTTTTTTTTTTTGTCTGAAACTGTTTTATTGCATATCTGTCTGCAAAAGTAAAACCATAAACTGTTGTGAAGTTTAGCTCATGGTGTGCTGATAGCTCAAGCCCGCAGGCAGTTGCTGGGAAAAGTGTCTGTACTAAGGTGAGTATGAGAGACTGCTGCGCTAGGAAGATGTGTTTGGCTCTGTTTTTGTGTGTTTGGAACCTCCCCCCCCTTTTAAAAAAAGCTTTCTTAGGCCTTATGTGGAAATATATGCCCCCACTTTGGATGTCATTTGTAGTCAGACTTTTGTCAGGACTGTTGGCTTCCCAATAATGACATGGATATACATTATTAATTATGAAAGCTCCGTGGATAGCTTAGGCTTCCAACTGGCTCTTATAACTTAAATTATCCCATCTCTATTCATCTATGTGTTGCCTTATGACTCATGGCTTTTACCTCTCCTCCTGCCTGTCTGCTCCCTCTGTGTTTACTGGCAACTTTGCATTTCTTCTTCCTAGGGTCCTCTCTGTCTAGAAAATCATGCCTAGCTACTGACCATCCAGCTTTTTATTAAACCAATCTGAGTGACATCTTCTCAGTGTACAAAAAGGTTATTCCACAGTACTTGATTGTTTATGTTTTGGTTACTTGTTCACTATTGAAATGTAGCTAGGTACTTTGGCAGCAGAGGAGAGGGTGCCTGAACTAGCCTTGTCCCATAGTCACATTGATGAATATCTTGATCATCACCATAGAAATTTCGTCCTATGAATGGAGATAGAGACAGAGACCCACATTCACATCAGAGCAATGGGCTGAGCGCCCAAGGTCCAGTCGAAGAGCAAAAGACGGGAGAAGATGAGCAAGGAAGTTAGGACCACGAGGGGCTGGTCCACCCACTGAGACAGTGTGCCTGATCTAATGGGAGCTCACCAAATCCAGCTGGACTGGGACTGAACGAGCATATGATCAAACCGGACTCTCTGAATGTGGCTGCCAATGGGGGCAGACTGAGAAGCCATCAATAATGACACTAGGACCTATCTCCTCTGCATGTATTATCTTTTTGGGAACCTAGTCTATTTGGATGCACACCTTCCTAGGCCGGGATGGAGGGGGGAGGGCCTTGGACTTCCCACAGGGCAGGGTACCATGCCCTCTGTTAAGGAAGCAGGGGGAGGGAGAAGGGGTGGGGGGAGCAGGAGGGGACTGGGAGAAGGGGAGGAAATGTAAATTTTTTTAATGAAAAAAATAAAAGAATATGAAAAAAATTAAATGTATACCTTATTTGATTTCTCTGATGTTTTACTTTCCAGATGCATCTCTTTGCTGACTTTTTTTTTTTATCTACCCATAAGATATGAAGATAGCCATTCTTGAGTCAGTATTTGAACTTCGTTGGCTCTCTTATAAATTTTTGGCTTTTCTGATGTTTTGGCTATACATTTTGTCTATGAGTCAGTGAGTTGCAGCAGTTTCTAAAGTGCAGTGTGTTTGCCTCACACTACTACAGCAAAATACTTGCTGTACTTAAAAAGGGAAAGGACTTACCTTGAATTCCAAGATGGGAAGAAGGTTGTAGTTTGAGATTGGGCATCCACATTGTGTGGGCTTCTTACCAGGGTTGCATTTATGATGAAGAATGTCTGACAGGGCAAATTGTTTATCTAGAAACAACGAGAATGTGACTAGAATTCCAGTGACCTAAGGACTTCTTTCTTATTAGGCTCCTAAAGCTTGGTAACATTTACCGGTAGTGCCACCTGGGAATGAACCCTATAAAACACAGACTTTAGTGGCATTCGGTAATCAAACTGTAGTTCCAACGGAGAAAGGGGCTTCTCTAAGTGTTCTAGTTTAATATTTAAAACATCCTCAGAGCACAACCTGTCCTCTTTTTGGCAAATGCTATTTGCTTCCATCTTTCCTGTGATAAATCATGAAGCTTCTTCAGGCCCCTATGCTAGAAATGACTGCATCTTCTGCCTTCTTTGTAAATGATATTTTTTTGTGCTGTTAATTTCTTCAAAATATGTGTTATTTTGACCAGTTCTAGGACTTTTTCTCCACAAGGAAGCTTATCATATCAAGTTGCTTATATCCCCATCTCTGTGAGTCTGTAAGTCCATGTGTTTTCCGTAGTCAAGGTATTTACTGTTTGTTCTTAATATGAACCAGATACTCAATTGTAACACAGCAGGACCTTAATAAGTACTCACTAAATTTGAATGGGTGCTTGTTTTCTTCCTTAGTTGAGAATAGTACACATACACATAATACAGTTTATCTTCCTACATTTATGAACTGTAAATTTTAATTCTGCTATATTGATAGCTATTATACTGATATTTTGCTAATGAAAAATTAATCATATTCATTCTTTGTTAGACTTGATAGATTTAGATATTTCAAAGAGAAATAAGGCATCATTTCTGGTTTAAACAACATTTATTTTATAATAGGTATGTAAGTATTTTGCCTGCATGTATATATGTAGTGTACTTTGTACATGAAGTGTCCACAGTGACTTGAGGAGGTTATTAGATGTGCAACTTGAGTTAGGGATGGTTGTTAGGTACCATGTGGGTGCTAGGAACAGAACTCAGGTTCTCTGCAAGAGTAGCAAGTGCTCTTAACTGCTGAACCATGTCTTTAGACCCTCATTGCCCAATTTCTGTATTTTAAAGATGGAATTAGGAAATATCAAGAGGCAGACATATTTTGCTTTTTGAACAGGCCATTGAAAGCTTCCTAGAGGATATCTGTTGTCTCTAAAGCTTTTTGAAATTTTAATTTGAAAAAAAATTTACTATATGTTTATGTATATTGTAGTGTGTTTGTAAATAGCACAGGACAACTGTAACATGAATTCTAATTAGTCTTAATAAGTAAAACCCAGGATCAGATATTAGGGAGTGAAAGCTGAGTGATCAGAGAAGCAGAGTGGCCTGCCTCTAGAGAGACTTTTACCTGTACTGATGCTCAGACCAAATGGGTGATCCTGTTCTCAGACTGCTTCTCCAGACTACAGCTGTCTCCACCAAACCTCAAACTGCACTGCCCATCTCCTCTCTCTGCCCAGCCATGTCATTCTTGTCTGTAGTGTTGGGATTAAAGGTGTGGGATCTCAAGTGCTGGGATCACCTTGTGTGAGCTCTGTTTCTCTTTTAGACAGATTCAATCTTGTGTAGGCCAGAGTGACCTTTAACTCACAGAGATCAGTCTCCATCTGACTCCCGAATCCTGGAATTAAAGGTGTGTGCTTCCACTCCCTGGCCTGTAGTGGCTTAGTTCTGGCACTCTGATCTTCAAGTTTTATTTGTTAAAACACAAATAAAATATCACTACAGACAGCTAGTGGGAATAGGTTCTCTCCTTCCACCATGTGGATCCTGGGGGTAGAATTTAGGTTGTTAAGCTTGACTCATATGTTGTTAGCCACTGAGCCAGCTTGCTGGTCCTCTAAGGATATTTTCCATTAAAAAATAGTACAAGTCACAAGTGCCATTCATTACCTGGATAGCTGCAAAGAGAAAGAGTGAGAGTTACCAGCAGGGAATTATTTGCTAGTCATGATGATGCCTTCATTCTGATTAATTTGAACATTTACTTAGAGTAGTGAATACTTTCTAATACTTTTTGAAGTAGAAATTATTTTTAGATTATTACTTTGCTACCTGAAGTAATTGAAAGGAATGTTCAGTTATGCTCTGTTTGGCCTCATAGACACTAGGGCAAACTTTGTTGTCAATGCTCTTCAGTTTAAAAGAATCAGTGGGTGTTAGCAGTCAGCACTATTAATATTCTATATAATTTATTATTTACTATAAGAGCAAGGATTTATGGAACTCATTCATTGTTCATATTGGCTGACATAAAATTGTTTGCCTGAAAATTCAGCAGACAGTGAGAATGTGATGAGAATCCCACCATTTCTTTTTGGAATGAGCACATAAGAAACAATTGATAGGCATAGCAAGGTATTATAAATACATTGATGCAAATAAAAGTGAGTTACATAGCTGAAAATATCCTAGCTTTGGATTAGGAGCAAACAGGATGGAGTGTTTTTTAGTTTGATGATGGGTATTTATGAAAATATTTTTCCTTGTCCCTTTCAGTTCTTCCTATCACTGGTAGTTTATAAAGTCTTTAAGATCCCTCACAGGTATTATAAGATTTTTAAATATAAATTTTATAATCATTGAGTTCATTATTACTATAAGCTATCTAAACTAGTTTTTTATTTTGTTTTTTAGAGAACATTAACATTTCTGTATTTTCTTCTTTACTACAGCTGTAAAATGATGATTTTTAAGTTAGTTTTCTTTTGTAAAGTCACCAAGCAAATATGTGCCAAGAATAAATAAAAGTGTAAATGAATTTACATTATTCAAAATTCTAGAATTAGACATCTGTCTAATGAATGCTGTTCTAAATGTTGCTAAATGATTAATAGTAATTAAAAGGTTAAATACAAGCTGAAGAAAGCTTTGAATTTTGAAATGTTTTCAACAGCTAGTAATCTGACTGATGCAGACGTTTTTGTCAAAGTTGAAAAAGTTAGAGCTAATTAATTTCTTGGGAGACATATGATGAAATTGTAGGTGTGATAGCATATTTGAGTAACATATGGTGGTTATGGGGCACCTTTCTAATGACTGCACAGCCAGTTAAATATAGACTCTCCAGTTTCTTTCCTTTTATTTCCATTCTTTGTTACTATGTATTTTTAAACTAATTTTGTTCTAGAGGTCAGTACTCAGGATTGAACAATTTGTATTTAAAATGTTAACATCATGCAATCTTCTTCTAAATGGGTATATATTATAGTCAGTTTGCTTCAATATATAGCCATTTACCCCAGCATATGTGTATATTTTAGTTAATGCTACTAAATAAATCAAATGACTGGAAAATTGTACTGACAGTCCATACTGCTTCATTCTGATCACCCTTGAGTGAAGACTGAAAACGTTACGTTGATACTCAGCAAAATGTATTTATCTTTCTTAAGAGTATAGTAATTTAATTTTTATACCTTTCAAGCATCAATATAAGGTTCTTGAATATTGCTTGATAAATCAGATTTGGGTATGGAAGGTTTTTTGGCATTTGTTGTTGAGATACCATTCTGTTGTGTTTATATTTTGATGAAGGACTTTTGAAATAAGACTTTAACAGTTAGAGTCAACATAATACAATGACATATAGCTTATATTTTCATTTTTTAAAGGTTGTATTTTGACCCTTTTTTTTGTAAAGTAGCATATTTGTGTGAATTTTCTGTTATTCAATTATGAGTGAAATAAGAGTTAAGAGTGCAAGAAGTTTGGATGTACTGTGAGCTGGGTATCAGAGGATGCTGCTGTTAGCTTCTTAATATTCTGCTGATATGGTTAATGAAATGATAAAGGAAGGGAAGGTTATAAATGTCCAAGTCTTCTGAATTCAACCAAAGCAAAAAGTACTATTTGTGTCTAAAATGAAAATAAATGGAAATGAGATGTAATTTTAAACATTAAAGAAAGGTGATGGATAAATTTTAGAATTATTTAGCATATATAAAAATTCTAGTTGTTTCTCAAACACATTGGTCAAGTATTAATGTATTTTAAAATATATTTATAATATTTGCATATAGTTAAGAAATTCTAATCAAGTCTAGAAGCGCTCCAAATTGGTCTACTTTTTTTTTTTTGCATCACCACAATTGTTTTTTTCTAAATTGAATATCCTAGCAAGAATTTTGATATGAACATCTGTTGTATGAGTTCTTATTCCAAGTCTGTTGCAAGATTTCCCCTGACAGTTGACATGCTTTTAGCCAGTGAGGGGCTGGTGAGGTAGTTTATCCTGACATAGTATAAACTCAGGCGAACTTTCAGATGGGTCACAGGAAAACTTTGGCATTAGTCACTTAGGATTCAGTTTGTAAAATTTGGATTGCCACTTAATATCTTAAACAATCCAATATTTAAAACCCTCTGTTTTAATTATAGCAGAATTCTCAAAAGTATGGATTAACAGTTGAAAAAATAACTTTGAAGACTTATTCTGAAGCTGTAAATTGTAAATAATTTAAAATTGATAATATTTATAATGATAAGAAACTCTAGAAACAAAATTCTTAAACAGCCTTATTTACTTTGTAAAGTATAATGAGTTTTAGTAGAGAAAAATGATTATAACTTGATTAGTTTTATTTATCAAACTGTAAGTAGAATAATTTTTTTCTTAGGGTAATAAAGTACATAATCTTTATGATTTAATTTTGAGTTGTTTTATATTTGTGTCTAATAGAGACTGTTTTTATAAGTTGTTAAAATATTTTCTGTTCTGCTAAGTCTGGCTTATGTCAGAAATGACAAACATCCATTATAAACCAACATTAAAAATATCTCTATAACACACTTGACCTCCTTCCCTGAAATCTAACGTTCATTCTGGAAATGTTTCTGAAACAGTGAATGAATTATTTTGGAATAGTTCAAAGATTAATATCATAAGTATAGTACCAGCAATCTTTACCTTCCTTGCATAATTTACATTGCCAGATGGACCAAGGGCAGTGTTCTCACATTTTCTGAAATTCCTTAGTAAGTCTTGAAGAAACTTATGTTTGAAAATAGGGTTTGAAAAATAAAAAAAAAGGTTGGAGAGAAAGTGTAATTGATTATCTTACTCATAGTGTGGTGAAGTCCATTTCCCCTGGGGCATGACACACCCTGTCACTCAGAAACAATGACTTTTATAGCCATTTGTAGAGGGAAGATCATTGCTTGTTTATCAGTCAGGTGTAAAAGATAATTCTGATGTCATTCTTCATTCCCTAAATATCTTGACAATACATAGAATGCATATTAGCTTGTTCAGATCATTATAAATAAGTGCTGAGGAGGCAATTAAAATTAAAATTACTATCTATGGTTTTATTTTAATATTTGTGGTTGACTTGAAAACATTTAAGAGCAGATGATCCACAGTCTAGTCTGAGAATAAATGATTATTTTCACCCTCTAGGGATGAAAGATTAATTTTAATAAACATATTGTAGATCTATCCATTTCACATAATTTAAACACATGCCAAAGTGTCTCAAAATTCAGATTTGATATGAAGATGCTGAACTTCTTTAGAATATTATAAAGTATTCTTCAGAAATACAAGAGTGACTAATGATTTTATTTATTTGTAGTTTCTCTGAAAAAAAAAATAAAAGTTGACTTTACAAAAATTTCCTACAGTCATATTTTTTTCTTTTTCTCTTTCTCTGTTGTTTGAGACCAGGTCTCGGTGTATATTCCTGGCTAGTTTTGAACTTGATATTTAGACCAGGTTGGCCTTGTATTCATAGATGTATATCCGTCTTTGCCTTCTGATTTCTGGGATTAAAGAAATGGACCACCACTCCCACCCATCTCCAGTCCTGATTTCTTAAGGGTTCTGAGGTTTGTGCTAAAGTCATAGTTGAATCAACAGGAGAGACTCCATGATAAAGAAACTTAAATTCTCTTTGAGTTTTGTTTCAATGAAAGAATGCTTACTACTTTCTTAAAATGCCTTCATAATATATTCCTTTAAGCACATTTCTGTTGTTTTCCTAAGGAAATACAATATTTTTAAGCTAATGGATACCTCTTCCTGGCTAGCATTTAGTTTTTAATTGTGTATCAGACAGAGTTATGTGCTTTGTAAATGGTTAAGTAGGGTCATAGAGTTTTTCTTTCTGTTACTTCTCCTATGTTTTCACCCAATTGTAGTGTGTATGTTAAAAGTTCCCTTTTAGGGTCGAATAGTTGTATAATGTATGTACTTTTATTAATATCATTATTATTAATTCACTAATGTCTTATATTTGTATGAAAAGTTATTCATTTACATTGTATGTTTGAAAATTTTTTCTAGTAGAGAGTGCTATATCAGACATTATTCTCTTGCACTCACTCAAGATGACATTCTCTCTCTCTTTGAGTTTCTGTTGTAACTACTAAGAAACTTGTTGACTGTCAAGTATATCATGTATTTGGGAGGTAATACTGCTTTTTAAGACTTGAAGTGTATATGTGTTTTCTTTTTGTTTTGTTTTTTTGTTTCACCTTTCTTTTCCTTTTAATTTCATCCAGGCACCATATTTCTTGGTGATATTTATAGTTATCTTGCATCAGTCCAGGAAATTCTTAGCCACTATTCTGATAATTCTTCTGACTTGTGTTCTTTCTGATCTCGTATCAATGGCAGTTAAAAAAAATCTTTTGTGTATATACTTTACATCTTATGACCTAATATTTAATACTGTTCATCTTTTTTTTAAGGTTTTTTTTGTGCTTCTCTAGCTTTCTCTGTGTTTCTTGTTGTGTGATGTGATACTACATTTTTCTGTCAATTCTTTTCATCTCTGTTTTTTGAGTTCTCAAATGACCTTTGCTCTTTCATATTATTTATTTAATTTATTGTGTGTTTGGGGGGACACAGTATATATGAGAAATTAAGAGGACAATTTTTTGGTAGTAAGAGCATCTGTTCTCTCCTGCCATCTTGTGGGTTCTAAAGATCAAACTCAGGTCTTCAGCCCTGCACCCAGCCTCTACCAGCTGAGCTCTGTTGGTCCTCATGTTATTCACACAGTTTTATGTTTTACTGATAAAACTTCAAGTTTAAAATTCTGCAAACAAGAGCTGAGGGTAATGGGTCGGTTGGTAAAGTATATTTGCCTTGCAACCTTGAGGACCTGAGTTCTACCCTCAGAATCCATGTGAAAATGCTGTGTTCAGCCGTGTTCCCTTGTAATCCAAATGGTGGATAAGCAGACACAGGAAGGTCTCTGGATCTTGCCTAATTTATAAGCTTCAGGCCAGTGAGAGACCCTTTCTCAAAGGAGGTGGAGAGTGCTCCTTAGAATAGTTTCCCAGGTTGTCTTCTGGTCCTCATATCACATTTTACACTTATACAGGGACACACACAAGTACTAAAATGCAAGCTCAAGGGCCAATTTCTTTGCTAATTTAAATAAATGGTGTGAATTTTTGCTACAAGATCTAGTTTATTTTTTAGTTTTTAGTACCAATAAAATATATTTGTTATTTTTATGTAGGCACTAGTTTATCAGAATCATTTTATCTAACATTTTAAATTATTCTTAATGGACTATGGATTATTCCTGAGTAGCTTACTGAAACATGCAGAAGTAGACATTTTTCTGCCTTTCCTTAATAATTTTTCTTGCTACTACATGATTTTTGTACAACTAACGCCTCTCTGTTGTTTTTCACTATTTGAAGTACATTCTGTAATTATAAGATAGAAAAATTGTTATTTAGGTGTATTCCTTAGACTACATACACACTAAGGTGTGTGACGTTATATTCTTTTAGTAATATGAAAAATAAACTTGTTAATTTTTTATACAAAATTGGACCTGAAAGTTAGAATAAAACACTGTGTTTTTATCCTTTCTTCTTCTTCCCTCCTTACCTTTATATCATAGTTTCTTCTCTCACTCCCTTCCAGTCATAACTATCATATTATTTTGGAAAGGTATGATGTAATGATGTAATACATGCTTACTTAAAATTTTTTTTACTTAAATTTTTTTTTATTTTATATAACCAACCCCAGTTCCCCCTCCCTCCCATCCTCTTGCCTCAACCTTACCCTATCTCACTCCCCATTGACTTCTCAGAGGGGGTAAGGCCTCCCTTGGGGAGTCAACAAAGTCTGGCATACTATATTGAGGCAATACCAAGCTCCTCCCCTCTGTATCAAGGCAGAACAAGATATCCCACCATAGGGAATGGGCTCCAAAAAGCCAGTTTGTGCACCAGGGATAGATCTGTTCCCCCCCACTCCCAGTCCTACTCCCAACAACTCAAGCCACATAACTGTCACCCACATTCAGAAGTCTTAGTTCAATGCAGGTTCCTCTGCTGTTAGTCCAGAGTCAGTGAGCTCCCACTAGCTCAGATCAGATGTCTCTGTGGTTTTCCCATCATGATCTTGACCCTCCCTTGCTCATATATATGATCCCTCCTCTCTTTCTTCAGCTGAACTCCAAGAACTCAGACAGCCCAGTGCTTGACTGTGGATTGCTACATCTGCTTCCATCAGTTGCTGGATGGAGGTTTTATGATGACAATTAGAGTGATCACTAATCTGATTATAGGGGAAGGACAGTTCAGGCTCCCTCTCCACTATTGCTAGGAGTTTTAGCTGGGGGTCATCTTTGTGAATTCCCGGGAGTTTCCCTAGCATCAGGTTTCACCCTAACCCCATAATGGTTCCCTTTATCACGATGTCTCTTTCATTGCTCTCCCTCTCTTTCTCTCCCCCAACTTGGCCACCTTGATCTCTCATGTTCCCATCCCTCAACCCCTCCCTTCTTCCCCCTCCCAGTTTACCCAGGAGGAGATTTTAATTTCTATTTCCTTTTCCTAGGGCCATCATGCGTGTCCCTCTTAGGATTTTCCTTTTTACCTAGCTTCTCTGGGGTTAGAATTGTTCCCAAATTGCTCTTATAATTTAAATTAACCCGTTTATATTAATCTACATTCTGCCACATGGCTCATTACCTCTCATACTGTATGACCCACTTCCTTTGTGCCTGGCTGGTGAATCCTGCCTCTCTGATTCCTTCCCAGAGTTCCTATCTGCCCAGAAGTCCTACCTATCATCTCCTGCCTAACTCTTGGCTACTCATCTCTTTATTAAACCAATCAGAAGGTGCCTTGTCAGAGACACATCTTTACAGGGCACAAAAAGAGCTCACAACACTTGATGTTTTATTTATGTTTTTCTTTATTATTTTTACTTATGTATATATTTATTTGAAACAGGTTTTGCTATGTAGCCCAGATTGGCCTTGAACTCGATCCTCCTAGCCAAACATCTTCATTGCTAGAACTTTAGGTATTTATTTCCTTATTCAACAATAATTCTTGACTACTGGTATTTTGATGTGCAGATTTTTGCACATCTGGCTAATTGGGGCTTCTTAGATTCATGGGGTTTAATATGTTTCTATAATTCTTTGAACAGCTTTTATTGTCTGGTACAGTACTGTGTTCCAGATTCACCTTGTAAAATCTCTGCCTAGACTTTGGAATCAGAATCAGTTGTTTTCTAGGGAATATGTTGGGTCTTTTGCTTTTGCCTTTGTTTTATTTATTTACTTTTGGTAGAGAATGATACTTAGAAACCCAAATTGTATACTAGATCATTGTATTGGGTGTCATTGTTCTTTGGCTCTTAAAGTAAACAAAATTAGGGAATGTATATATGTGTACATTTATACTCTAGTTCTGCACCTATAGTTGGAAACCTGGTTTGCACTGATCTTTCCATGTCTGACTTACAGCATACTCTTTCTTCTAGCTTCCCCCATCTACATTTGTAACTGGGAGCAAGAAACCGAGATCTGTTTTTCTGTATTTAATCTATACTTAGTGTTTTGTATATGACCAAGCTCTTATTTGTGCAAGCAAAGCTTTATAACACCTTTGGTCTTGTCTGATGACTTCAGGAAGACAAGAAGCAGATTCACACTTAATACTACATGGGAATTTCAAAGTTTGTTTTAATGTTTTACTAAGGACTTATCTTTGATAATATGGGCAGTCTTACACTTGTATTCTGGTCTTTATGAGCATGATTTGTTACATCTAGTACTTGTTCTATGTGTAAAGCAGTTTAGAGACTTTTAAGCATTTTTGTTATTTGATTTAAATTTTTGTTAAAAAAGTACATGATTTAGATAAAGCTCCTTTATCCAGTAGTCTTGGCATTTTAAGAACTAATCAACATCTAAACTTTAAGCCCTTGATGGATCTAGTCTTTTATGTGTGTTTACAACTGTGACTAATGACAAGAAATTAGAAAAAACCTTGATAAGAAGTAATGAAACATCTTGAACGAGGCATTTATCCACTGTTTCATATACATTAAACTTATAGCAGACTTTCTTGGATCGTCAGCCCCTAAATTGTGACATGAAGACTTATCATTAATTATGAATGCTCGACCTTAGCTTAGCCTTATTTCTAGCTGTCTTTTAAAACTTAACTTAGCCTGTTTTTATTCATCTATGTTCTGCCCCCAGGCTTGTTTACCTCATCTACATACTGTCCATCCTGCTTTCTTGCGTCCTCTGAGTCTGGCTGGCTGAGCCTAACTGGCTGTACAATGACTGGCTGGCCCCTGCCCTTTCCTTTTGCCCACCAGCCCCACCTATCCCTCCTCTGCCTAGCCATTTGCTGTTTAGTTTTTTTTTTAAATTAGACCAATCAGGTGCCTTAGGCAGGCAAGGTGACACAGCAACACATCTTTACTTAGTTAAACAAATGCAGCGCATCTTTGTATAAACAATTATTCTGCAAATAACAAGTGCAACACATCTTTTCATAGTTAAATAATCTATTCCACAACACAAACTATTCCAGCAAAGTTGTCAGTCAAAACAGACCAGTGTCCTTGCCCTCCCTAAATAGTTCTCCGTCTTCTAAGGGTTTCTTTATTTTTATGTGTGTTGAGTGTTTTGTCTATATTTATATCTGTAAGTGCACCATGTGTACATTGCCCTGAAGAGGGTACTTGACCCACTCAAATTGGAGTTAACAGGTGCCATGGGTGTCCTGGGAGCCAAAGTCCAGTCTCCTGTAAGAGCAGCAAGTGATCTTAACCAATGAGCTGTATCTCTAGCCCCATGAAATATTTTCTTAATCTTAGTGCTTGAACCAAATAATTTTTGTTGTAGGAAGCTGTTCTGTATACTAAGTTATCTCTCTTCTGCCTTCACCCAGCTGCAGTAACAAAAAATATATCTAAATACTAGTAGATGTCCATTGAGGGTGTGGAGCAAAATCACCATTTGGGTTATGTACTGCTCTTGACAGTAAAATAAAGTACAGATACATAAATTCAACAGTCAGTATAATCTTTGCTAAATATAACAATTAATGGTTTCATAAAACTGAAATCAAGAAAATGATGGCTAGAATAGATTTGGAGTTCAAATAGATCAAATGTTTTTATTGAGTATATTTGATGTGCTAAAAGAAATTTAAGGAATCTTTTGCTTTAAGGATATGCAGATTATAACATGCTACAGAGGGTAGCACCTTTTTGAAAATGTAAGAGGTCAGTATTAATAAGTACGCTTGAACAACAGTCAGAAATAAAGCAATTTTTACAAAAGGATTTACATAATGTATTTCTGTATTTTTATTGAAGGATCAAGAACGTATAAGTACATAGATAATAAATCACGAAAAACTGTAAATTAAGTGCTGTACTGTGGTATGTTGTTAACACAAGAAGACTCATTTTTATTTCTCCTTCTTGACTTTGATAAAGGGCTTCAGAGGCATCTGCATCTTCATTTTATATGTTCTCTGTAATGTATCAAAATTCCTGTTCTGATGGCGCATTCAACTGCTTAAGCCTCTGGCTGTTGAAGAGTTAGAGTGTCTGGAGTAGAAAGCAGAGAATCACTGGGGACTCTTAAGAAGTCTCATGGCATGGTGAAACATTTACATGCTCTAGAAGAAATCATTTATTTGTTTAATTTTGATACTTTCAACATTGATTTCCAAAAAAAGTCACTATAAAACACACAGTTATAATTGTGATATCTCCATCAAATCTCTCTCCTCAGAACTCAGGGAAGCCCACTGAAGAGGAGGTGGAAAGGGTGTAAAAGCTGGAGGGGACAGAGGGCACCAGGAGAGCAAGTCTCTCTAAATCAACTGAGCAAAGTTCATGTAAACTCAGAGACTAAAGCACAAACACAGGGAATACATAGGTCTCCCCCATGTTCTCTGTGTCTATATTATAGCTTTCAGTTTAGTCTTTTTATGGGCTCCTGAGTGTGAATAAGTAGGTCTCTGATTCTACTGCCTTCTTGGGATTATTATCCTTCTATTAGTTTGCCTTGTCCAAGTTGAATATGATGGGTTTTGTTTTATCTTATTTTATTTTTTTAAGAATAAAACAAAAAGAACCATTATCAAACACACCCACACAATGCACACACACCTTTTTTCCCCTCAAACTGAACCATGTATCTGCTTCTTATAAAAAACGTATTTCCTAGAACTATTGAGATATACAAGTGGATATCTTGTGTGTGTGATTCCTGACAATAGCAAAACATTTTGAGAACAGTATGCCCAGGAAAAGGGAAGGAAGAAATCGCATGGAAGTGAGAAAGTTACTGCTTGTAGGTCTGCTTCTGTAGGAGCTCCTTCCAATTAAATATTTTGCTTTGTATTCTTGACTTTCATTTAATTTCAATAATTTCCTTGAATATATTCAAGTAAGGCAAGAAATTTGATTATTTTTGTTACCTTTTGAAAGGTTTCAAGTCTTTCCGCCCATTCTTTTAAAGCAGTTTGCACTCTGGCTGCCTAAGATTGGTGGAGGGAGAGTAATTCATCCTGAAATGTGCAGAACAGTTGGGCGAGTTAAGGCTGACCAAAAATGGTATGATATGATGGATTAAGTATGAAGAACGTGGAACTGGTATAAGTAAAAAGTTATTTAAAAAGGAGATACAGAAAAAAGGTCTGCTAGGGAAATAGGAAGAATTTGTCAAAGGTCCCCATTTTAGATATTACTTCCCTTCTTCTACCTTGCCAGTTAGGCCTAGATGTAGGGCTAGGTTAGCCAACCCTGATCAGAACTGCTGAGTTTAGTGAAAGTTCTCACAACTATTTAGAACATGATACTTGGAACATCATTCAGACTGCTCAGAAGCCACTAGTGAGTTAAAGGAGCATGGGCCACTTAGAAACCTGCGAAGTAATTCTCTTGTTTAAAAAGTTAGAGTTTTCCTTTAATCCCAGCACTTGGGATGCAGAGGCAGGTGGATCTCTGAGTTTGAGGCCAGCCTGGTCTACAAGAGCTAGTTCCAGAACAGGCCCAAAAGCTACACAGAAAAACCTTGTCTCGAAAAACCAAAACCAAAAAAAAAAAAAAAAAGTTATAGTTTTCTTGAGTTTGGAGAAATAAAAAGTTGAAAATACCAAATCTAAGACTTATGTATAATTAAAATAGTATTTAGAAAATTTTGTAAATGATTAATCCTTAAGATGTAATTGTTTTATTTATTTTTGCAGGAATTAATTTTCTTTTGGTTTTTCAAGGTTGGCTTTGTCTATGTTACAGCCCTGGCTGTCCTTGAACTTGCTTTATAGACCAGGCTGCCCTGAAACTCCCAGGGATCTGCCTGCCTGTGCCTCCCAAGTGCTGGGATTAAAGTCGTGTGCCACCATGGCTGTCTTGGAAGAATTTAACAGATTATTATTATGTGAAATTTAGATAATGAACGTGGATAGTATAAAATTTCCATAATATTTATATTGATTTCAAAAAAAGCTGAATTAAGTGCCATCAATTACAAAGATTGTTCATTTCAGTATCAAAGCTGTTTAGAAAGCACTATTTATAGTTACTATAATTGATTCATTGTTTTAGGGCATTTAAAATGGCTGTGCCATATTACTTTAATAGGTATACCTTTCAGGTGCATAAATGCTTGATTTCATATGTATACATGTTTTTATACTATCCAGACTTGTTAATAACTTTGTCTCATCCAGTGACTATTGTTGTTGTGCCTAAGGCGAAAGCTATCTTCAGTCATGTTAAATCAGTTAAAACATACACTCTTACAAGCTGTCTCAGACCTATACACGTCTCTAAGCCAGCTCAGCTGTGATAGGCTGGCCAGTTATCTGTCTTTTCCCTGAACTTAGTAAAGGTTTGGTTGGGTGAGTTGTAGATTGGCAAATGAAAATCAGTTTATTATACAGCACTAGAACTGAAGTTTCTGGAGGCCATATGAGCCCTGGAAACTCCCTAAAACAGCTTCTGTCCCCGCTTGAGCTGTTTCCCTCTCATTGTCTTGCTCCCAACCCTCACATTTGTGCAAGCCCTATGCTTTGACAGTCTAGGTCCTCTTTCTGCCCTTTCATGGATGTCATAGTTCTAGTTCTGACAAAGGCTCATTCAACAATGAGTGTATTTTCCTCTTCCATTTTCCATTAATGAATCTGGGTCCCTCAGTATCTCCTTAATAAAGTGGCTTTCATAACAATGGACAAAATTTTGTTAGGACCCAATAACAAAATGTTCTGCCTCTATTCAGTGGATTAAGAACAAAATGAAAAAAAAATCATTATTTAAAACACAAGTATACTTTTGTTCATTCTCACAAGAAACAAGAGACTATTATATACGTAAAATTTATAGTTTGTATTAATATATTTTTATTACAATACAAGTAAGATATATTTGCATTATATATTAAACTTTTTTAAAATACTGAGTTTCTTATGTACCATATTACTCATTTAGGCTTTCTTAATTCTCAGCATTTGCTAAGAATGACTATTTATTATTCTCTTGAATATGGAATTTTATATACCCTAACACTTAGATTGTGTCCAGAGGTCATTTGATGCTTAACATGTGATGGTTGTGACTGTGTTTATAATATTTCAAAAGTCTTTCCTGACTTTCATAACTTTGCTTTTAAAAAGAAGCACTTAAATTTTTTAGAAAAGAATATTGTTTTGTATAAAGTAAATTAGACTTGTGGAAGTTTATTTTTTCATTAGTAAAATTGGCCAGTACCTCAGACTTAGATTAATATTTTTTGCAAAGTATTGTCTGTCTATACCCTAATAGGATCAATACCAAGAAACAAAAGGGGTCAACTTAATTTTTTTTTTTTGAGACAGGGTTTTTCTGTGTGGCTCTGACTGTCCTGGAGATCACTCTGTAGATCAGGCTGGCCTCGAACTCAGGGATCTACCTGCCTCTGCCTCCTGAGTGCTGGAATTAAAGGTGTGCAACACCATGCCTAGCTTAATTTTTTTTAAAAAAAGATTCATACATTTTATGTGCATGAATGTTTTGTCTGCATGTATATTTGTGCACTATATGCATGCCTGATGCCTGAGGGAGTCACTAGAGGGTGGCCAATTCTCTGGATCTGAGTTACAGATGGTTGTGAGCCTTCTTGTGGATGCTGAAAATCAAACCTGGGTCTTTTGCAAGAGCAGCTAGTTCTCTTGATCACTGAGCCATCTCTCCAGCCTTCAAATTTTTAAATTCTGATTATCATTTTAGTGAATTAGCCTGTTTTTAAGGCTATAGTAGATTGCTGTAATTGATAGATATTCACTATTACTGTATAAAGTAATACACCATACTGTATAAAGAGTATGTTCATAGTCTTGAGAATTTTGAAGAAATATCCAGAAAAGGAAGACAAAGACACTAAACTTGCTGTGGTTCTAAAATACTATACATGTGTAGGAGAGTTTAGGGAGGCAATGAGCGGACTAACAACATGTTTGTAGACTATAGATTTGGACTAACTGTTTAGGCAAATTAATTGTCACTTACTAAATGAACCACTTTCTTCAGAGACAAGATTTACACCTCTATTTTACTGAAGCATATATGGATACTGTGTTTGATTCAGGCTGTGTAAGAAGGCAGCAGAGGAGTTTGAAATGATCTAGAAAGAGCACAAAAGGATTACTTTGTTCCTTCAAAGCCAAGGAGAGAAAAATTATTTCAATTTGAGAATGTAAAGAGAATACTAATGATAAACTTGTTGATCACTTCTAAGCAGTTAATGTAAATAAGATTGTAATGATAAAAACTAAATTGTCTGGATTTCAAGAAAGAAGGAATAAGGAAACTGGAAAAAAAGCATAGCGCCTCCTTTTAGAAAATAGATTGTAGTAGGTCAGAGAAAGATCTTTTGAGGTGGAAACATGTTGAATATATTCATAGATTTTAGAGAAGGCATCCAAACTCAGAGGGAAATTCTTAAGATTCAAAAAACAAAAACAAAGACATTAGTAAGTATTGGAGAAAGAACAAACATGGGATACAGGAAAGGGAACTAACCCTTGGAAATGGTCATTCATGTTCCTTAGGCATAGGGAAAGATGTATTCGGAATAGACTTTCACATGGCGAACTGAGACCTTGAATCTTGAAGTTATATACATTTAGTTGTCCCTTGTTTCCTAAAGGTAAGGAGGATGGGGTGTGGGGGAGAAGATTTTTGAACAGGTTAAAGTATGAGACTTTGGGTAATAATTATATAGTTAACTAGAAATGACAATTTCTCAGGGTTACATGAATTACAGTGGACTCATTTGGCTTAGGTTTCATGACTGACTATATTTACCCTCAGAAGAAATAATCAGAAAGCAGTTTATGAAATAGGGTGAAGAATGATAAAAATGTATACAATCAAAGAAAAAGTAAATGAGAAAAATATGAGTTAATTCTAGATTTTGTACAGAACTAGATAAATGAAAAAGAACTTAAGGCTTGGGAAATTAGAGAGAAAACAGAGAAGTAGAGGTGCTGAGGAAATGAATCAGAAGTTTAGAATACTTGAAAAATAACAATGTTAGCTAAAAATATCAAAGTAGAATTTATGTAGAACAATATTGCGCTAGGTATGGTTCTTCATTTGTATCTGAGAATATTGCAGTACCAACTGCCAACTTGCCACTAGATGTCACTCTGACTCATATGGTAAGTCTAACTGACTTAAGATTCAGAATGTTGAAAGTCAGACAAATACAGTATATCTGGATATATCCTCGTGGTCTTTAAGAGCCTATTCTAGTCAGTTTCTCCTTCACGTTGTCTTAGTTATACAGCTACTTTGGAGAGGATAAGTTATTCAGAAAAAACAAACCATTAAATTTGGATAATTTTAATGACTAATGCTGCCTTTATTTAATAGTAAAAGCAAAGTCACATTAAATAATATTCCTTTTGGCCTGTGTACTTTAAAAAGTTTTAAAATTTTCTGAAATTATACATCAAAAAAATCAGAAGATATTTTCTCTCCTATTGTTTTGATTATTCGTCTGCTGAATTGGTTCTGGTTTTACTAATAGAAAACTAACAGCCTTTTATTGGTCTTAACAAAACTGTTTATTTTTAAGTGGTCATGATTATGTCTATTGACACCAAGTCTGTGAATGTAAAGTTTTACTTCTTGAAATTTTCTAGTACAGCAAAGCAGTAATGACTACAGGAGTCATATTTAGAAAGTATGTCAGATTTGTTGCCTACCCATAATCTTTTTAATCTGCTTCTTTCAAAGTCTCTGAACTGTTTTGAAAGCTTTACAATTTGATTATTTTAAAAACATAAAGCATAATGAAAAAATATTTAGATATGTCCAGACTGTTAAGTTATATGATGTATGTTATAAAATTCATTTATGTTCTTACCGGCTTATTAAATTTTTGCTTTGATGGAGAGTAGTTGTGAAATTGTATTACACTATTAGAATTGTTGAGTTGCAGATCATATAGTAGAAAATATAATGTTCTAGGTTTCTGCTTGTCATTTGCCTAATATAGTCCAGTGTTTTCTTATGGTTCTCTTTTCATTGATATCTTACTTAACTTGTGATCCATTATTATAGTAAATAATTTTTAGCCATGTTGGCCAAAGTGCTATTCTACAATTGTTAAGTAAGCCATCTTATACAATCCCTTTTACATTTTAGTAGGATTAATCTTTTTGGTGCCTCCTGATACAACACTTTTCATTTGAAAAACCACCTGCTTGTTTAATCTACATAAAATGTATGTTAAGAAATTCCGTTGTATCAAATGCAGAGATTGGTAAGATGAAGGGAAGAAAAAATATACCTTCTTTAGAGTAACTGAAGATAGACTAAAGATCTCCTTGATATTTGACATAAAATAACTTATAATACTCACTGATTAGGCACTTAATTGTAAATTGTATTTTAGGACCAAATTATAGGTAATAGTTTAGTCTGCATTCAATATATGCTTAGATTTTGTTCTATGAAGATATCATCCTTTAATCTTTTCATTTGCCTCGGGTTTGTGGGGATTATTTGCTTTTGGACAGATGGTAAACTTGTTGCATTTGCTTAGCTGTAGGAGGGTAAAGTGCTGGAGCAGCAGAGCAGAGCCCAGTGCGACTTTCCCAGCCGCACACCTTAACTCTACTTCTCTAAAAGTACATGGAGACAGTCATTTGAATTACAGATTCTGATTTTTTAAAAAGCATTTCATACAAGAATACTCAGTATTTGTTAGCATGATGTGAAAGTACTTTTTTAAATTAAGGAATTACTCTTGAAATTATTCTAATTTCTCATTTTATCCTCAAATGCACTTTGTCATGTAACTTTCAAAATGATCTCCCCCCCACACACACACAAAGAAAAAGTACTTGTTTTATTTCTTAGGACTTTAAAAGTTAAACTATTATATTTTCCTTTATGTGCCCTTGTTATGCCAGGAATAATAAGTTAGATAATACTAGCTGTCTATACTCTCAATCTCTTGTTTCCAAAGGCCTTAACCTTCACTAGGAACAAATGTAGATTTTTGTTTGTTTTCTTGAAATGGCTTCCTGGGCATGTATAAACCCTTTTGACATCATTATTTAGGGCCTCCTGTCCTCCCAATGAAATCATGACTAACACAAAAACTTTGCAGCTGGTGAACTCCCAGAGCCCCTTTTGATGATTGTTGTTAAACTCAGCGTGGCAGCTTGCAGTTGTTCCTTTCCTGTACGGCCCACCCCACCTCGCATACATGGTCTTCATGACAAAGAATTCTCCAGAGGCAAAACACAGGCTGAGATTTCATTTGCATTTGTCTCCTGTTCTTCCTCATTCATTTTTGCTTTAATTTTAAGCATATTCAAAAAGCTTACTGGACACAGTCAAGGGAAATACCACCCCCTCCACTGTTATGATAAACTTCTCATGTCTTAGAAAACAAGATTAAACTATTGGCTACCAAAGAGTTAAATATGCAGAACTGTATAGTACCTTATCTTTATGAAGAGTATGCTAGTTTAAAATAGATTCAAGCCAGAGGTTCAGTCCACACTTCTGCCTGTGACCTAGTCCTTCAAATTTGACATTTCCCATCTTTTATAATATGTTCTCTGTGAATAAAACTGAGTATTTCTAACAGAGATAATGACAGCTAATGACCTTGTAACTTATAAACAAACTGATTAATAAGTTTTCATTTTAAATTTAACTAGTTCTTTTTTAAATCAATTATAGGCTTGGTTTAGTGTTATTTAGATGAAAAATATTATTCAAGGTAAACATGCTTATTGAAATATAAATATGGAATCCATTTCATTTATGAGCTTAATAGGATATGATACATTAATTGGTGCTGCAGATGCTTGCTAATATAGTAATCATATCTTGAATTTGGTGTGGGAGAACAATTCTATATCTGTCAATTATGTTTTAATAAACACTGATTGGTCAGTAGCCAGACAGGAAGTAGAGGCGGGGCGATAAGAACAGGAGAATTCTAGGAAGGAGGAAGCCCATTCCTACCCAGTCCTGCCCAGACCACGGAAGAAGCAGGATGTGACCTGCCCTGCTGAAAAAGGTACTGAGCCATGTGGCTAACATAGATAAGAATAATGCATTAATATAAGTTATAAGAGCTAAGATGAAGCCTGAGCTAATGGGCCAATCAGTTTATATCTAATGCAGACTCTGTGTGATTTTCTTTGGGACTTGCCGGCTGTGGGAATTGGGCAGGACAGAAACCCCAACAAGCCGGCCCTCATGTTACATGAATTAATTGAATTTAACATAAAAAACACAGTATGGTACATTTCTTTATACAGTAAAACTTCCATTCTTAGATCCAAGGCTTAAGGATCTTCTAAAAAGAGAGTAATATTACCTATTACTGGCTAGTTGTATGACCCTGGAAGGCCACTTACGTTTTTTTTTTTTTTTTGGGAGGGGGCTTGATTTGCTTTATTAAATTGCAAGATCACTGTAGTCTACATGTTTTGGTAAGCTGCATTATTTTAAAATTAATTTTTTAGTGTCATTTTATTCTCTGTTTCCTCATTGAAAATAGATTCTTTTTCATACAATACACTCTGATTATGGTTCCACTTCCCAGTTTCTTCAGGCTCCTCCCCACCTTCCAATCCATTCAAATCTAAACCTTTCTTGGTTTCTCTTATCAGAAAGAGAGCATCTAGAGATAGAGAAAAAATAATAAGATAAGATAAAATAAAAACAAACAAACTTGAGTAGGACAAAACAAACAATAGCAAAACAGAGGCAAAGAAAAAGGACAAGAAACACATGCAGATGTAGACACATGCATTGGTATGGGCAGAAATCCCCTAAAAACACAAAATTGGAAACCATAATATATAAGCAAAAGACCTTTAAAAACAAATGCCCTGGCAATTATGTGACCAAAAAGCTTCTAAAAGTGTCATTGAGTTCATTTTGTGTTGGCTGTCTACGGCTTAAGCATGGTTTGTATACCCAGTGAGACTCCATTAGAGAAAACTTAATTTTTCATTTATGAGCAGTTATCAGTTGGAGATAGCTTCTGGTTAAGAATGCTTGTGTTCACTTCCACTCTCAGCACTGGAATCCCATCAGGCCCTGAGTATGTTGCCACAGTCTCTGGTTCTGCTGTGTTTAGAAGGCTTTGCTCCTTGGTGCCCTCCATCATATACAATCTTTCTGTTTCGATTCAGTAGAGTTTCCTGAACCCTGAGGGGAGGGACTTGAAGACATCTCATTTAGGAATGAGTTTTCCAAGGCATCTCATTCTCTGCATACTGTCTAGCTATGGGTCTCCAATTTATTCCCATCTACTGCAGGAGAAAGTTCTTTGATGAGAGCTGAGCAAGATATTGATCTATAAGTATAGGAGACTAACATTAGAAGTTAGTTTGATACTTTAAGAATAGTAGTATTTGGTTTTCTCCTGGGCCCTTGACTTATCTGCTCTGAAGTTCTTGGCGGTGTCCAGATGGGTTCAAGCTCACAGAGCGAGCCTTAAATCCAATCAGATATTAGTTGGTTACTCCCACAATCTTTGTGCCACCATTTCACTGGTACATCTTGAATACAGGTCACCATTTTACATCAAAGGGTTTTTAACTGGGTTGGTATTTATTTTCCCCCTTTGGTAGCATGCAGAACCTTTCAGTTCCATGAACACTTGTCAGTAGGGATGAGGCCTCTACGTAGGCACCAACTCTGTTTCTTCATATTCAGTGAGTTTATAGGTATTGTTCAGCAATAGGGCCTTACTATTAGTTTGTAAAGAGCAAACAGTAGTCTTGATGATAGCCTGAATTTTTTAGGGTTTCCTATGGGATCCATTGGCCAAAAATTCGATTAGCTGTAACCCATTACTGGAATTGGTCACTTTATTTGTTGATAATAAATGTTCAGTTAGGGTTTTGTCTCACCCATTATTTGGTAAATCCATTTAGATCACTTTCATGTATGCATATATTTTAGGAAGCTGTGTGTATATTAGGTTGCCATATACTCTTTCAAATGGCCCTGGTTTTAGCTGTCCTTTCCCATATTCCCTCCTGCACTCCATCTTTCTTCTACTTCCTGTTCAATCCTCCCATTCCAGTCACCATCCCATCTGTCTTTAACTCTGTATTTCCCCTTCCTTGGTGATCCATTCCTCCCCCTAGTCATTTAGTCTATAACTGACCTCTGTAATTATATGGATGGTAGCCTGCTTATTGAAGGTGGAACAGCTAACATCCTC
Organism: Ondatra zibethicus; assembly: GCA_004026605.1. Classification (NCBI taxonomy): domain Eukaryota; kingdom Metazoa; phylum Chordata; class Mammalia; order Rodentia; family Cricetidae; genus Ondatra; species Ondatra zibethicus. Next base: position 49,784 of record PVIU01008159.1, on the reverse strand, counting down.
ATATTAAGAAAATACATGTTATACTTGTCTTTAATACCTTATTTTATTAAAGGCTGATGGACTCTATACTTCTTTTCAGAATTGAGAAACTTTCAATAAAATAATACAAGAAATATTAAGAGTCAAGGTATAGCTATGTAAGTGAGGTGGAGGTGGGAGGAATGAAATTTAAAACTGTGTTACCTGTGAAAGAATATCCTTTTGAGGAATTAATAAAGATACACTTGTGTATGAGCAAGGACTCAGGGGAACAGTTATCACAAATAAGGCATTGTGGATTGTTTTTGTTTTGAGGTAGTATCTCCCTATGTAGTTTAGGATTGCTGTTGTCCAGTAATACCCTGCCTTAGCTTATGTGGAGCTGGGATTACAGAGGTATGTCTCATTGTGTTTTTCAGCCTGCATTCCCCTGATGACTAATAAAATTGAGTGCATTTTCATTCATTTCGTACTTATTTAGAGTAATGAAAAAATTGCATGACAATTGGAATTTTAAAAAATTCTTGGCCTGGGGTTATAGCTCAGTGGATGAGTGTTACTGGCATTTGTGAGGCCCTGGGTTTGATCCTGGTGTTTTACACACACACACACACACACACACACACACACACACACACACACACACACAAACAAACACACACCCTTACCCTTCTCATATCCCTCTTATGTTTGGAAAGATTGTTTTAAATTAGATATTATCTAAAATATTTGGCATATCTTCTTTTAAACCTGTATTTGATGAATTTTGAAAAGCTTTGAAAACTTTTATTAATGCAACTATTCTCTATATTTCAAACAAAATTCATGTCAAAGATTTTCCTTTTCAGTACTAAGATTAGTTGTTATATATCATTTGAAGAAAAGCTAACAAAGTATTTTAAACAAATTTATTAGCTTTTTTCTCCTAGGAAAACATAACTAGACATTGAGGAAAGTGTATTTAAATTTGGTTTGTCTAACTAACTTAGGCTCTGGTCAGTTACAAACATATGTTTTAACAGAGTTTCAGGTTTCCTGGAGCAGTCTTGTTTCTGGGGTGGAAACTTACCTTCTCTTGTGTTCTAATTGTTTCTAGTTTTCCATGTTGCGTGGCATGACTGCTATGACTAGCTTCTGACCAAGGGTCTGTGAAAGGAAGTATCATGCGGTGCTTTGAACTGCAGCTCTTAAAGCTGTGCACCTCCTCCCTGACCTCTTGCCATAGTGAACATGTTAGTACTCGAGAGCTTGTGTGTTTAAGCAAAGCCAGTGCCGAATAGCAGTCCCTACAGAGTGGTTCAGCACAGTTTCTTTTCTTTGAAACATTTTTGTGAAAAGATACCCTGAGACCCTTGAGATATTTTGTGCCCCTGATTTCTAGTAAACAGAGTGCTTGCTTCCTTTCTTTTAAAGACTAGGGTTTGGAGAATAACCTTAGGAATAGAATTCGATTTATAAAAATAGTAAAAAGTACAACAATCTTTTTTCTTTATTATCTAAAGAGAAATATAAAATATGGTGTCTGATTATTAAAGATTATATTCAATCTTTATTAATTTCTATAGTTTCATAACTAAGATAATTTTTATCATGACTTTGCTTTCTAACTATTTTTTTAGTTTAGGAAGATTATCAGTCACAGGTGGGCATGTAGCCCATACTACAGGGGATTATAATTTACTAAATTGTGTTTGGTAAATATTTTTTAATATTGTGACCTCAGAGTTTTGCCCAGTTGGCATTAAAAATATTTAAGAAAGGGAAGTTTCTTTCATCTTAATATTTCTTTTTAATACTTTCTTCAAAACACTAGTGATTAAAAAAACAAAACCCAACAACTTTAATTCATATTTTTTCTTGTACTTAATTTTGTTCTAGAAAGAAATCACTGAACCCAAAAATAAACTGAGTTAGTAATAAAATATGAAGTAGCTTAATGTTGCTTATGTCTGCTACTTTTCTTGTATTAAATTACTTAAGAAACTTTAGAAGAAAACATACAAATGTGAGATTTTTAACATTTAAATAAATGATCTTAAATATGGCAAAATTGGTTAAGAAATTGAAATAAGCATGACTATGTGATGAGAACTGGGGTACTGGATGGTTGGTAGATTGTGTATTTAGCATGTGTAGTGTGTGAGCTCCAAAGCTGTTTGGTGAAATGTCTAAGAGTTAGTTGGGTTTTTATCTTTTCTGTCATTATTAACAAGCAGTTATTTATTTGTGATTTTTTTTGTATGTTTAAGACAAGGTCTGACTAGGTAGCCCAGGCTGGCCTGAAACTTAAGATCTTCCTCTCTCCCCGTAACACTCAGATTACAGGTATGTGCCACTATGCCCAGTTTGAGTGTTATGCTTATATATAAATATTTCTAAGTATATATGATAGAATTATCACTAGTAAAAAATTAGTTTAATGAATATTAGCTTGAGAAAAAAGATGAATGTACTTTAATACATTTTTGGTGTAAAAATTATATTGTTGAAAATATGTGATCTAGTGCGTCTTCTTGCATAATGTTGGTTTATCTGTTTTGAGGGAAACACACAGAAGGACAAAAAATAAAAAAAAACCCAAATAGCAGTTTCAAAGGCTAGCAACATTTCTACAGAGCCTAGAGATCCATGTTTTCATGAAACAGTGGCGCAACATGAAATAGTAAGTCTCGGAAGGACTAGGCTGGAGTGTATAGTGCTTAGTTCTTTCTGTTGGCTGTGAGGAGCATACAGTTAGATATCTGAGGACGTTAACATTAGTGATACCAATTTCCCTGTGAAGGGCTAGCATTTGCTTCGAGAACACATTTCCATATATTTCACAGCTTGAACAAGCATTCAACTGAGACTGTTCCTCTTAAACCTTGTATGTTAGAACTTAATAAATATGAATAGAAGGTATATAAAGATGAAGTATTGGGGGTTCTAAAAGATTGTTTCCTACTTGGCCTTCTAAAGACTATTAGTAGATGCAATATGAAGATCAAAGATGGAGGTCAAAATGCATTTTCCCCCTCCCTGTAGTGTATGCTTGAGAAAAACATATAGGCTAAAACCCTATATAGTTCATATTTTCTCATACCCCTACTTTCCTAACATAAAGTTTAACTTAGAAATTAGGAGCAATAAAAGATAAATAACAGTACCTGAAACTAGACTATTTGTAATAACATATAGTGATATGTAAACGTGATGTCTTTCTCTCAGAATACCAGTTTACACTGTCTGTCAGTGTTGTGATAATGGGATGTCTTTGTGATGAGATGGAGTTAGAGTAAAATGATTATTAGAGGAAGTCTGAAGCATTAGGCTACTGCAGGATTACTTGAATACAAGCACTGTGATGCCATTGTGGTGTACCTTATAACTGAGGCAGCTACCAACTACATGATGGATATATAGCATGACACACTGGGCAAAAGGATGATTCACATCCTGGGTGGATGAAGCAGATGGTGCAAGATTTCATCATGCTAATCAGAATAGAACAAAATTTATCAACTCTTTATTTCTGTTTGATATGCCAGACTGTTACTGACCATGGGCGACTGAAACTGCATGGAAAGTGAAACCATGTGTAAGGCATCAGCTGTACTGTGATAGCAGTTAAATTGGAGGTTTTACTGTGAGAGCCAAGTGACCTGTTGATTGCAGAATTAGGCAGACTTTCTCCAGCACATTTCAGGCTGTTCAAGCAGGATAATAGCTAGAGCACAGAGGTCTCTGTTGGTAATTATCTTTTCAGATAATATGGTTTTTTAATGTAATTGCAGCTACTCATCTCTGTGACTGTTGTGCAAGAAAATAGCCATGGACAACATGTAAAGTAAAGGTGTGTCTGTGTTCCAATAAAGCTTTATTTTAAAAGATATTTCTGGCTTCTTGCAATTATCTGTTAACTTGTGTAGAGGAAGAATGACAAAATTTGCATTTTCTGCAACTCACTACCTTCAAAAGAAAGAAAAGGCTCTAAACTGAATTATTCATATCAAGATATCCCGTCCCAGATTTATTCATCAGAATTAGAATAGTAAAGACATAGACATCTGGAATGATATGATTCCTCTTATGGAAAGTAGGGGGCAAGCTTTCCTTAGTAGTGACTGAGGAAATTTCTCTGACCATCAGGAGCACTGCCCTTCCAGTGGGCTTACAGGAATAGGTTTATAGAATGTTATTTTGTACTGTACATTTCAACTTTGACTTTTTCAGTACTGTAGTATTTTGGTAGTTTCCTTTGTACATAGTTTATTTTTAGTTAAGTGATAGAAAAACCATGTAGTGGGCTCTCAGAAAGAAGTTATAAGAATGAAAAATGGAGACTTCAGACTTTAAAAAAGAATTAAACATAGTAAATAAATACTGAACAGAAAATGTAGATTTGTAGACAAAAGGCAGTGTAAATCAATTTTCATTGACAGTGCTCATCTCCCTGGCACCTCTGGACACATCTTCAGCATACTGAAGAAGCTCAGGTTATTGTTAAAATAGTTAATTTCTGAGTACTTGCAAATTCTTTTTTCTCACTTTAATAAAAGCAAGAATGTGGGAGCAGGAGCAACATAGTTCCCGACCTTCTTTAGAGAGCTAGTGTGTTATGTCTCTAAGAAGAGAAAGTGGTCTCTAAACTGGAAGCTGAAGAATGAACTGGCCTGTTGATGGGGATGGACAACAGGGGTGTTGTGCAGAACCTGCAGTAGAAAAGGATCAGTGTGCATAGAGCTCACCATGACCATGATCTGGAAGAAGCATTGTATAAAAAGGAAAGTGGGGCTAGTTGAGGCTGAAAAAGGAGGAGTTCAGTGTTAAGAGGCCCTGGTAAGTGTTTGGGTTTTGCCAGGAGGTTAATGGAACTTAGTGAAAAGGCTTTTAGGTTTAAGATGATGTGAATAATTCTCAATTATGAATATGCTGAGACTGGTTTATGAGAGGCATGTTGAAGAACTTATAGCTATATTGTCCAGCAAGATAGTCCTAAGCTAAATATGGCTATTGAGCTCTTGAAGTGTGGTTGGTGTAGCTAAGAAGCAATTTTTGATTTTATTTTAAAAATTAAAATTAAAAAATTAGAGCAAGTTAAAATATGTTTTAAGAATTTTTTGAGTAGGTGCTGAAAATTTGCAATCTGAATTGAGCTATGTTGTAAGGAGAAAAGGCATAATGGATTTTGAATTCATAATGTGAAAAAGTATTTTCTATGAGTGTTGAAGTCATATTTTAGATATATTGATTAATAAAATGTCACTCAAATTAATCTCATCAGTTTCCTTTTGCTAGCTCAAATATGTCTGGCTTTTAGAAACTTTTAAGTTACGTATATATTTGACATTGTATATTAGTAACCTTTCAGAAATCAGCCTGGAGACTTGCCTAAGAGTCAAGCAAGGTAGCATTATGTTTTGAACTGAGGTTGCCATAGCAGGGTCAGGAGGATGTGTGAGAGAACCAACTACCAGGGAGCTAAAATTGATAGAATATGACATTTAAGTAAGAAAAAGGTTGCTGAATTAGTTGTAAGGAAGGAAAGAGGAGCCTCAATTCTAAAATATAAGGAGATGAATAGGAACTGAGTAGAAAATTAAAATATGTAAACAAAAGTCATAAATATTACATTTCACTGATAATTTAAGCTAAAAAGTTAAATAGTTCTACCATTGGATTTTAGTTTTGTTCAGGATTGCTGTGTGGAAGGTATTATCTATTAGCTGATTCTTTAGTTATATAATTTTCCATTTCTTAGATTGTAGATGAACATCAAATTTATAATTTAGTGGTTTACTATCTATGCTTCTTTGGTACTGTTTACATCTTTTAACTAATTACTAAGTAAGAGTAGGGTCTGAGGTCTTACATACTTTTGAACATGTAAGTTTTCTACATATTTTCACATTCAATAATATGAAATTTTTATCTACCTGTATTTTTATTTTAGATTAAGCTTATTTCTGTTTAAAAGAAAAAATACTTTGTTTTTATGTGGTTTATTAGACTCTCCCTCATTTAAACTTAACTATCTCGGGTATCTGATGCTGGTTGTTGACAAGTGAAGAAATAAGATGCATGGCTAGCTGCATTTTCTAGTCCTCTAAGCTTATGAAAGTAGTCGAGACAGTTTGTTGACCCCAAGGAGACCTTTTAGTCTTTGGTTTGTTAGACAACAGAGTCTGTACTCTTCATTGGCATTCAGATCACAGGCAGCCATTGGGCTCAGTGCAAAGCCAAGCACAGCTTTAGGGTTTAGACAAAGCCACCCTGGCAAAGGAACCCAGTTGTCAGGGTAGCTGGCTGGATTGTAAGAACTGTTGCATAATGCGGAGACCAAGTAGAACTATTAGGATGCAAATGTGAAAAAAATGGTGGCGCTAACCTGCAAAAACAAACATTTCTTTTTTAGTGAAGAGTCTATTCATTGTTGCTTTCTTCTGTTTAACTTCTCTGGGCCTTAGATGTAGTTGGTGCAATTGGAGTATATTGGTTTATCTTAATCTCTGTCCATAAAACTAGACTACATGTAGAATCAACATCTAATTTGTAGGAAAATCAAAGTACTTCAGTGTTTGGATTCTTTTTGTAATACACAAAAGTGTCCTGGGTCAGTTATATATGTGTTGTTTATATGGGTTAGGAAGAGGAATCTTTTTTTGCTATTGATCTTACATTTATAACAAATTATTCTTATTGTTTCCACCTTGTAATTTCTGGTGGTGGCCTCTTAGAGAGGAGTCTTATACGTAGTGTAGCATCATGATACATGCTAAGAGTAATGTTTTTCAAATTCTTAGGGCAGTAAGAAAATTTTATTTTAATAATATCTGAAGGAAATCCACCCCTCTTGTTTTTGTTCCTTTCTGTCTTGAGAACCAGCTTCAGCTTTCCTTTTTCTTTCCTTCCTTTTTATCTTTAGCAAAATATAATGCCATCTATGCTTTGGTAAATGCTATGCTGGGAAATAGGGAAAGGGGCTTTTCACCAGGGTCAGAGAACAGCAGTAGTGGCCATGCTTTATTGTGTCATGAATTTTCTCATTTAATTGTTAAGCACCACCTTATGAGGTATATAACATGTAACCCCCACTTTGCAAATGAGTATACTGAGTCAAAAAAAAAAAACAACAAAGTGGCTTGCTCAAGCTAAGTTTTATTTACAGCAAAAGCAAGAAATGGTTTGAGGATCTGCCCTAAAAGAAGAGTTCTCTAGTGAAATGTGATTGAGAGCAGGACCGAAGGAAAGTGTTGTACAAGAAGGACTCCCATGTCTATCTGAAAGAGACATAGTCTGAGGAATAGGCTGGGATGATAATTAATTCATTGTGTCAGTTTTTTTTTTCTTTTTTCAAGACAGGGTTTCTCTGTGTAGCTTTGGAGCCTGTCCTGGAAATTGTTCTGTAGACCAGACTGGCCTCGAACACCGAGATCCACCTGCCTCTGTCTCCCAAGGGCTGGGGTTAAAGACATGCATCACCACCACTTGACTTTCATTTTTATTTAATGTGTTCAGATATTTTATGTATGCTATTGTACAAAAGTTAATTGACTTAGCTTATGTGAGGGGAATTTGAGGTTGATTTAAAAGTAGGTGAATTTTTAGTATTTGATAGCTCTCATTTTAGATGGGCAAATCTCATTCTTTTAGTAGTCACACTTCTATTTCTGTGTTAGGCTTTGTACTTTTCAGTGTTTTTAACCTTATTAAAAGTTGTCTTGTATTTCTGTGTTTCCCATTCTTTTTCTTCTTTGCTTTCAAAATACCTTTAAGTAAAAACAATGATATCACTGTTACTTTTCCAGACAAATATTAACTAGCATTCCAAGCCATTTGTTTTGTTCTTTTCTTTGACCTGAGTTTTATTGAAACCTGATATTGGTGATATGAAAGGAGAAATGGCAGAAATGGGGAGGGGCTTTTGTTTGTGAGTGTAAGATCAAAATAGGAAAGGAAGTAAAGAGGGATTTATGAAGATATTTCAGAAAGCTGTAAGGAATCCTATTATTTTATATTTACCAAGAATTATGTATAGTATATTTAAGTGTATGTAGTTTAAATGAAGTTACCAGTTATCCACACAAGAGCCATAGACTATTTAACAAAGACTTTTAAGTACCAAGCATGAGAAACCTCTTTTCAAGTGATTGGTCAGGAGAGACCAAGAGACTCTGAGAACAATATAGGCTATTGCTGTTGCCCATGGTTTCCGTTTAGAAGTTGAAGGTAATTTCCTGTTGCTGAAGTTACCATACACTTTGAGTACAGGACTCGGAGGAATTGAGCTGGATCTTACCTGCAGGTGCTATGCAGTCTATCAAGGAAGAAAAGCAATCAGTAGTTCTACTCAGTTGTGACACCTTTGAATCACAGCAATAACAAGCATGGCAAGATAGCTCTGAAGGTACAACGATGGCACTCATTTCTTCACAGTAACTTGGTGGTAACTAATTGGACGAAGGGCCATCTCAGCAGGAGGGAAATCATGCCCGGTACTGACAACTTCGACAGTTACTCATGATTAGTAGGACCATAGAACTATAGAACTCACAGGAAAACTACTGCTATTTTACAGAATCATTATAATTCCTTGATACATGTTAAATGCTTATCCTTATTCTCACAGGTAAGTGTAGCACACATTATTAAAGAAGTTTGTCTTTATAGCAGATGGAGACTATTACAGAAAACCAAACCTGGTCAAAACTGACCTTGAGTGCCCAGGCCCTGCTGATATATCTACAACACATCCACAAACCTGAGGATGTAGAGAACATAGAACAAGGAAGGGTGGGAAGATTGCAAGAGCTAGAGGATCAGAAAATCTGCCATGAGACTATGATAGGGAGGCTGTAACCTTGAAACATACAGTATGAATGCCTAAATAAGGACAATACCAACAGACATGCTAACATGGAAAGGTGAATCTCATGGGCCCCTCACTAGATGAAGAGCTGCAGGTATGAGCTATAGACTGTTGGGAGAGGGAAAATTAGTTTTCCTTGTGGATGAGCCTTAGCTTATCCAATGCCAAATGGTCAGCTCTGAAAATCATATACATAGAAGTGACACTAAATGGACTCAACAGGTTGTATTTATATATTTGTGCTACACATACACACAGAAGTGGGGGTGGTGGGAGGAGTTAGAGAAGGATATGGAGAATAATGTAATCATATTTTAATTTTAAAAATTGCAAATCAAAAGTTTGATATTTTAAAGTGATAGCATGACATAATTAAAAAAAACTAAGTTCATTTTTTGGGTAAATAATAGTATAGGGTTTTGGTTTATTTATGGATTTTTGTATGCCTTCTGTCACATATATTCATGAATTTTTTTGTTGATGAACTACTCTGAGGTGCTGGTGAGGTGCAGGAGATACAGTGGCACACAGGGCTGATACAGTCATGGCCTTGTGGTCTTGACATTTGGATCTGTCACTGGATTGGATTTATGAGGCTTAACCCTGCCACATTTTTCCTGTTGTGAAATTTAGACTTTTCTACTTTCTAGGTTGTATAGTAATGTATTTGAAAATCTTGGTGATAGAACATATGTTTGTGGATATATATATATATATATATTCATTCATTTGGCTATTTATATTTGTTTATTATGGTTAGATATTATACTCAAATCTAAAATGCCCTTTATTTTATTAGGTAGCATGTTTTCTGCCCATCCATGAGATGTAATTATAGCTATAGCTATTGACATGCCATGCCTTTTAATTGCTATGTAGTATTTCATTTATCTAGTACCCCATTTACTCAATCTTTAGTCCGTAGAATTATAAAAACATTTTTCTCTTTCGATTCAGATAAACTCTACAATAACTTTATTCTTTCCTGAGACAGTATTATAAAACATTATAGAAAAGCTTTATCATTTTGTCTCATTGATGCATGGTTTAAAAACAAAGTCCTAGCTTTTCTTTCAGTATTTTTGATTGGCCTATTTTGCAGAAGGTTCTAGTTGACTTGGTTTAATTTGAGTTTGAGTTTTCTTTTTGTCATACCTTAAGAGGTAAGTCCTAAACTGGTCATTTTACTTAGAGTGTGTGACTTGGCATAGCACAGTTCTGTACAGGTAAAAGCAAACAAAAGTGTAGGAAAGCAGCTAATTATAGTAATTGCAGCTGGTTTCAAAGTACTCCTAACAGTTTGTGTGTACTGCCTACTTGAAAGCATCAAATGGGTGCTAGTTGTGAAATAGAACACCTGTTTGTTGTTGAGCATGTGTTTATGCAGATGATTGTTGTTGTCAAAGCACCTTGATGTAGAGTAGTCCTGTTTACATTTACATTCTCCCCAAAGGATTAACAGTGTTCTCTCAATAAATTTGCAGTCTATTCTCCTCTCAAAGGCTGCTGTTTGGAGGGTGGTGTGAAAGAGGCAACAAGTGCTTGCTAATCACTTGAATATACATAATTAGCTACAGTCTGGTGCACTGGAGTCTTTGTAGGACCATAACAATACTGATTGGCAAATGCACCGAACAATAGATGTGTCACCATATAGTTGTTAAGAGTACTTTTCATTGGCATTTATTCTTTAATTTCTGAACTTAGGTTTCATTACAAGCTCCCCCCTTTTTTGTATTCTTGAACTATGTAAAGTCACCATTAAGAAATAATGTTTCAGATTTATTTACTAGGATCTGAGACTATTATTCAAAAACACATTTGACATTCAGTAATTACAAAAATTGAGATGTATCAAGTTTGTTGGATAGTTCAACTTAATTTATAGTGGAAACTGTGTGTGTAGTGTTTGTGTGTGTGTGTGTGTGAGAGAGAGAGAGGACAAAATACATTTTAAAAGAACTTATACTCTAGCTGTGTAATTAGATTGTTAAATGGCTCTGCTGTAGGATATTTAGACCCCAAATTCCAGATTTTGGGCCTTTTGATATGATGCAGAGAAAAAAATGGGACTTCCAAAATGCTGTTTGGCTCTGGTAATTGCTTCCTTCCCCAGCTCCCACCACACTCAGATCCATGCAGGCATCTATGCCTGCTCTTATTAAAGTTGGAGACTGGTGGTCATTACTTGACATTCTAGAGATTTAAGTGTGGTTTCTCTGTCCTCTGAAAAACACTCTGATTGTGCTATGAGACCTCTGAAACCCCGATATGGGGGTGTTAATAAAGAGGACAATTTCTATAGAGAGTAGAAAAAAGCCTGTTTCCTTTGGCTCCCAGAATATTGTATTGTCGTTTGCCTGAGAGTTCTACATTCTTGTTTTTAACCCAGGTGCAGTGTAGTAGTTATCAGAGAGTCACATTTGAGATTCTAGATGACACATAAGGGAACAAATGAATGTACTTGACTTGGGGTACGGGTTATGACCTCAAGTTCAATAACAATGTAAATTTTTATTAATTTTTATGTATTAGAAGAATGTAAATAGCCTAACAAATTTATCCTCATGTAGAAATTCACACAGACCTCCCTAACAAGGACAGTCTGTTCAGAGTTTGTATAGGGAAGGCATTAGCAAGCAGCTTTCCTTATATCTGAGGTTCAAAGGTCAGCAGAGGAGTGATAAAACTTGATTGTATGGCAAGGGGATGCCTCATATGTGATGTGATTGGAGGCTCTGGGTCTGGGACAACAATTCTCTCTGGTGAGTTCTGAGTTGAAAGCATGAGCAAAATCTAGGAAAACTAGCAGGGTTTGCTTCGGCCTTGATCATTCTGAGCCTTCTACTCTCTAGAGTTTGTTCTTTGGCTTCACAGGTTGGTTCCAGGCCCATTAAATATTTAAAAGTATGGTGTCTGAGAACAAGAGTGAACTGCTAGGACAACATAATGTATCTTTTTGTTACCTTGTGATCTTGCAGTTGCATTCTTGTGTTTCATTTTGGTTGGCAGTGAATAGCTTTTAAAGTTCTGGATCCTTACATACACAAATATATGCTACCAGAAGAAATAATACCAAGATACTATTTCCTAGACACCTCTGTAATGCTCCCACTGTCATTGGAAAAACTGAAAATTATACACGAAGAAAATTATAATCTGTTTTATGTTCAACGATGTCATTCATACTTTTGTTTCCTTAACTTTTTTCATGTTTGTACATGGCTTTGCATATTTGAAATCCAGTATTTTATACTGAGAACCAAAGTTTGGTTTAACGTCTGTCATGACAAGTTTATGTGTGCATGTGTATGTACATCTGCATCTGTCTGAAGGTCATCAAAGAATTTTATAAATTGTTGATAATGGTTGATGGATGTTTCTAGAAGTTTCTGTAATGGACAGTCAAATAATTTTCTGGGGTTATATGTCCTGGAACAATAAAGTTATATTGCACAGACAATAAGTTGTTCAGGGAGTTAATAGTTTTAGACTTCACTCTTCAAACTGAGTTATTTTCCTTAAATTATTGATGTCATAGGATCTCACACACACACATCCCACGTATTAGAATGAAAATTCCACTTATTTTAAAGCAATGTAGTTGAGTTCCATGTCCTAGATTAACTTTGTGGCTAACAAATCAGTATTGCAATTTTCTCTTTCTTGTATGTGTGTTCCTTTGTGTGGGTAGGGATGTATGCACATACCTGTGTACATGCTGTGAGGAAGCCAGAAGAGGACTTGGGCATTTACTCTGTCATTTTGTCCTTCTGAACTTAGAGTGCATATGGTGACCAGAAAGCGATCCCCATGTCTCCATACTGTTGCCCTCAGAATTGGGATTAGGGGCAAATATGGCCAAGCATTTTTTTTTTAAATATAGGTGAGTGGCATCTGAACTTAGGTTCTCATACGTGCATAGCTTTCACTGTGACCCACTGGCCACTGAACCACCACTCATCATTCCCAATCTTGTTTCTTAAGTAAGACCCATATAGTTTCTGAGTCTGATGTTTGTACATTGCTTAGGATATATTTTTAAATTTTTTAGAAATACTATGAAATACTATAGAGTTTCTTTTTCTATAGACTAAAAAGACTTTGAATGTTTTGTCCTATAAATTATAATTAAGGAAAGAATACTTATGATAAACTCAGTGTTAAAATATGATTTATGCTGACTGACTCTGTAGTTAAATGTGCCCTAGCAGCTCTTTATTTTCCCTTGTTTTAGCAGAAGATACCTGGTTGAGTTGCCGTAATCTTCTTTTGAGCAGTAATATATACTCAGTGTGTGTTTTTAAGTTAGGTCCCTTTTAAATGTTAATATCTCTCATTTTACCTATATGAACAACAACATCATTTTATTATTATTGCTATTATTATTATCTATTATGTTGTTGTTGTCATAACCTGTGGTTATGTGAGCAGCCTTTTGAAGGCTAAGAAGACTGGTTTTTACACAGTAGTGACATGTCTGCATTGCCCATATACTAGCCATGGCTTGGCTGTCTGTGCCAGTGTTTGAGCTGAATGGACTGATAGAATCATTTCTTTATTTTTGCTTTGATTTGGTATTGCTAGGGTGTGATAAAGAACACCAGATGTTTGGATAAAGCAAGTTCTTTTTTTATTCTATCTCTTCCAAATCTGTGTCTCTGTCTCACAAGGATTTCTTACCTTCTAAGAGCTGCCAGAATAGTGATGGATCACTAATAGGACTGTTAATGTGGGCTTTCTGACCCTTGTTTTTTTTTTTTTTTTTTTTTTTTTTTTTTTTTTTTTTTTTTTTTTTTTTTTTTTTTTTTTTTTTTTTTTTTTTTTTTTTTTTTTTTTTTTTACCTTGTCTCCTCTCCCAGTTTGTTTTTCTTTTTATTTATTCTGATAACTCCTTTGGGGCTATAGGACTGTTTATAGAAAAAGAACTTTCTGTTTGATTAAGAAAGAGAATATTGGTTGGTAAACCTGGAAAATCACAGTGTTTTTCAATAAAATTGAAGCTTATTATTTTGAGAAATTCTACTTGTAAGGTATAGCAGTTAAACTTACATGGAATTAAGTGACCATATTGAGTATGTGACATATATTTAGGTTTTTATGTGTATTGGGTTTACATTTGTGAAACATATTTAGGTATAGTAGGTATGTCAAATGATTTTTAAAATTATAAACAGACTTTAAAATTTTGTTATATCTAACTTAAGCATCATCTAATTTGAACATAATCAGTATCTGCTTAATATTGTTTAAGCGCTACCCTTTTAAAAAGGACAATAGATTTTCTGGTTTTCTAAGTTTCTGATAAGAACACATAAACATCCTTCTTTGTGTATGATCCTATGATTGAAAATCATAATATTTGGAAGCACTTAGTAGTTGTAGAATTGTCTAAAAAAATAAAATTTTCACAAGAAATAGCTATTGCTTTTTCACATTCTCTGAATCAGTTGTAATGAGTTTTTTTCTTTACTACCAGCCAAATCCCAAATAATGATACAGAGACTTCTTATTGATTATGAAAACTTGGCCTATAACTTAGGTCTGTTCCTAACTAGCTCTTAAAGATTAATTAACCCATTTATATTAATCTACATTCTATCCTGTGGTTTTACCTCTCTTTTCATCTTGAACTTTCTGTTTTCTCTCCATTTCTCCTGGCAATTCCCATTTAATTGGTGTGCCTAGATTCTTCCTCCTCATTCTCTTTCTCCCCAGAAATCCTGCCTCTCTCTCCTACCTAGCTATTGGCCATTCAACTCTTTATTAAACCTATCAGAAGATGCCTTGGCAAAGACATATCTTCACAGTGTACAAATATTCTGCAACAAGTTGTGAAGTCTTTTAGCTGTATTATATGTGGCATATGGGTACTTTTTATTAATGCTGCTAAATCATATAAGTCAGTTACTGTTATTTAGCTTTGGAAGAATTAAATACATCTGCATAATCAGAAACCGCCAATGGTCTTCAAAAGGAAGGCACAGATACATGATCTCTTCAGTGTCTCAGTTGTCATGGAAGACTCAGCTTCTGTGGTCCTATCTCTGCCATGTGCTGTGAGTAATGTTCCTACTGTAGGATGTTATTCTTCTCTTTGAAGTATAGATAAAACAAATGGAGGCTTACTGAACTGTTAATCTAATAGGTACATCACCTTTCCTCAAACAATGGCACAGCACCCCTTCCCACCATCCCTTCAGAAGTAGCACTATGCTTTCCTGGAGTCAGATGGCAAAATGCTCTTTCCCATCCTCAGACAGTAGCTCACTAGCCTTGATTTATTCCCCTCAGAAAACTAAAAGACCCCTTTGGAACATTGGCAGTACTTTATCAGAACTTTTCTTAGCACTTATCATAGCTCTACTACTTGTTTGTGTATATGACTCCCTTTTACATTGCAAAATATCTCAGAATAGTAGTGGTTTTGCATCCCTCTCAATATCCAAGTAATTTGTTGAGCAGAGCTTTGCTGAATGAATTTTATCTTCAAATCCCCTTATAGGAGCCGGGTGGTGGTGGCGCACACCTTTAATCCCAGCAGTCAGGAGGCAGAGGCAGAGACAGGCAGATCTCTGAGAGTTCGAGGCCAGCCTGGTCTACAAGAGCTAGTTCCAGGACAGGCTCCAAAGTCACAGAGACATCCTGTCTCCATAAAAATCCCCTTATAGGTATCGAAATTTAATTTTCAAGAATTAGAATTTTCAGATTTGGGATTTTTAGAAGGTGGGAATCCTTAATCTTTGTGTTAAGTAACCTTAGTCAGTTATCTGTACAAAAGCTTAAGACTCTTTATAGAAATAAATAAGAATGTATTTTAGTTTGAGGAAGTTATAATTGTCAAAATAACAACATTTTAAATAAAATATAGAAGGTATCCCTTTTGTATTTGATTCTTTGGAAATTACCTTACTGATTTTCATTTTCTGTTTTATTACTGATTGGTTTACATAATCATTTTTTGTGCAACAGGCCTACAAAACTAAGAATCAGCCAGCAGGACTTGTTACTTGTAAAGTAGGAAAGAACAGTGATCTGCACATTGAATAAAAGGGTAGTTTTATAATTCTTTGAATTTCTTGCCCTCTTCAATTTTTCTTGAATTTGGTTATCCCTTGTATTGTTGCAGGTTTTTGATTTGCCTGTTTTCCTCTCCAATCTTACCAAGATGCTGAGTTCAAACCAGACAGAGCCTTGTACATGCTAGGCAAACAAACTTCCACTTTCACACACCTCTTCTTGTCTTGCTTACCGTGTGTAA
Source organism: Ondatra zibethicus (assembly GCA_004026605.1). NCBI lineage: Eukaryota > Metazoa > Chordata > Mammalia > Rodentia > Cricetidae > Ondatra > Ondatra zibethicus. The sequence goes on along the minus strand of PVIU01008159.1, from coordinate 33,696 downwards.
ACCTTCTTTGGAGGGCCTGGGGGCTCAGTTTCTCTTTCCTGTCTGACTGAGCAATGTTCTTATGGTGGAAAACAAAACAAAAAACAATAAAAACAAACAAAAAACATTTCTACATATAATAATTTGTGGATTAGTTATTTGTTTTAAAACTTCTGTTCTTTGGATTTGACTTGAAAAATATGGAATTTTTGTACTGTTTCTGTAAGTGTTGATGACTAGTCCATACTTTTTTGTTCTTTTGTTCTTTTTAAAGACATGATTTCTCTGTGTAACAGTTTTGACAGGCCTGGAACTCACTCTGTAGCCCATACTGGTCTTGAACTCAGAGATCAGCCTACCCATTCCTCCCAAGTGCTGGAACTAAAGGCATGTGTTACCACCTGGCTTAGTCTGTACTTTTTTTAAGTATAGGGATCAAATACTTTAGTAGCTTTACATGGTGAGAACATTTAATGCAATGTAGTGAATGAATGAGAATGTCTATAGAAACTTTAATTTGTATTTCAATATCTGGAGATGGAGGGCACTTCATTCCCCCCCCCACACACACAAAGCTGTCTTCAAAGTGATAATCCTTATATTTATTAAAACATAAAAAAGATAGGTTTAACTCGACCTATGTGCCTTCCCTTTCTCCTTCCCTCCCCTTTTCTCTTTGTTTCTTTGTCACAAAGATGTGACAGGCATCTGTGAACAGTGATGAATTCGGGAAAACTCCTAAGGTAGACGTTATCTTGACAGTTGGTGGACAGATGCTTCTGATTTGAGTGTGAGACTGAGGTATTCAAAACACTCTCCTACGCCAGCCAACATTATCTTCCTTATACTAGGATAGTGTTTTTAGCTACTTTGTAATAATGTTTATTAATAAAGAACCTAGTAATATATGAATGAATATTTATGGTTCATTTTTTTATATAGCAACATGAACTTTTATAAAGTTATTTTAGATCTTAATACTTAGAAACTGATGCTTTTTCTAAAGAGAGGGAACATGTATCTTTCACATTTTACCAATGCATACATTAAATGAAAAATCACAAATACTGAATTCAAAAAGAAGTTTTGATTTTGAAAACAGATACTCAGATCTGAGGATGTAGGTAACTTGATAGAGCATTTGATTAGCATGTATGAAGCCCTGGGTTCAGTGCCTAGTAAAACATAAAAACAGCAGTGATGGCATGTGTCTGTGATAGAAGCAGGAAGATCCCAAGTTCAAGGCCATTTTTGTCTACATAGCACATTCAAGGCCAGGTTGAGTTACATGAGACCCCATCTCATTTTTTTTTTCTCAAATGTGTTTCTTATTACTTGAGACACATTACCTCTTTTACTGAAGTTATAAGCCATTGCTTTAATATTGCTCATACCTAATATACAGTATTTGAGGTGTGACTTGCCATATTTCTCTGTCGTAGTCAAAGGTTTATTGAAGAAACAAATCTTTATATATTTTTATATTTAGGAAAATATTTTCTAGTGGGATTGAGAAGGTCTTCCAGGGTTTTCCATTTTGTATTTGGGTGCACGTGTGTGTGTTTAACTGAAGTGATTTGTTATTTCTGTTTGTAGTACAAAGGTCTTCTCAGACTTTATTACATTTATTTATTTGTTTATTTATTTGCATGTGTTGGGGGCACATGTGTAGAAGTCAGAGGATAACTTTCTGGCATTTAATTCTTTCCTTCTACTGTGTGGTTTCTGACTCAAATTGTCAGGCTTGGTAACGAATGAGCTTACTTCCAGAGCCATTCTATGACTTCAGGTTTTGGTCTGGGAACATGATAGTCCCAGAAACTGTCTTAATTTAACAGTATGGGTTTTGAGAGGATACATTTTGTAAAATAAATTTTGGTTATTATGTTGTAACATGAATATAGACAGAAGATATGTCAAAATATAGTAAATGTTCTTAATGCTAGACACTTGGCTCATAAGAATAGCATTACACCTGAGACTTTTTAAGCTATCAAATTTTGGTGACTAGAACATTAAAATGTATTCATTTTCAAAATATGTTTAGAAATTACCTAGAATGTTTTATGTTTGGCTTGTTAAAAATTTTGTTATGTAGTATTTGATTCGAAATGGAAATTCATAAAATATCTAGACTACCTTTACAGTAATCTTACTTCTCATTTACATTTTCCAACAGCAACAGAAAGTTTATGTAATGTTACACTAATATCTATCTATGTCATACAACTCTGATATTCTGTGATTCTGTGACTATTGGAGATTATCAAATGGATGGAATAATACTGGAATAATAAATTTCATAGGGTTATTCTCTTTCTATGATGTAAAAAATAATGAAAAGTTAGAATTAGAGTATTGCTTATGAGAGTATATTATTAGTAATCTTATTTTAAATTTTATTGTATTATTTATTTGCTCACTTTTTTGAGATATGTATTGTGAGGTTTTAGAATAGCTGAAACAACTGGGAAGATGTAAAAAGTAAAAGGGTGAAGGCAAGAGCGATTAGCAGTTTGATTGGCCACAAATTATCTTACCCCTTAATGTTCATCTGTGCTATACTCGTATTTGGAGATAGTACCTCTTTATTTGGTTTCATTCTTTTATTAAGGAAATATTGTAATTATTGCCAATTATGTATTTTTTAAAATGTATCTTTAGATACAAACAAAAAGGTCAACTTAGATTGAGACTCTAGGATAAAAATATTATAAAAGTTTATGTGGTAAAGCATGATTATATTTAATTTATGTATTTTGATATTGATTTACTACTTTGAAATATCTTTTAATAATTAATGTACAAATTTTGTCTCATTAGAAATATTTAGAAGAGACTGTCTCTCTATATATTCCTGACTCTTTCCTAAATATACATACCAAAAATTTCATCATTTTAATACTTTTTAGACATATAGATGCTTTCATTTCTTACTTGTCTGTCCTAAAGCCAAGGAAATTAAGGATGAATCTAGAGACTTAACAGTAGATGTTAGTACAGTCAGGATTGGCCAGCTGTTCACCAAGTCCATTTGTATGGGCCACTTTAGTCAACAACCTTTCTTTTCACAGTCTGGACTCCCTTCTAATCATTTGGAAGTCAGGCGTCATTGTGATTCTTAGTGGTAGCTACTGAAGTTTGAGCAGAGATAATGAATATTGCCTCTAATCTTGGCTCATAGACAACTACTATGTTTAATCCTATTTGTATTTTCCCTTTTGGGTGCAATCAAGAAACCAAGCCTCTAAGAAGACCAGGTCTATAAACACTGAGTCATTATGAGAGGTAGCATGGTGGCTCACTGAGCAGGATGACCCGTTTTGAGTTTACCTGAGCCAAAAACTTGTGCTAAGCCACTAAGATGTTTTTGTTAGTCAGGACTTTTTGTCACTGTGACAAATACCTAAAAGAAAACTTGAAAGGGTAAAACATTTAATTTGTCTCCCCTTTTCAGAGGCTTTTTAAGTCCATTGGCTAAATGAATCCATTGCATTGGTCCTCAAGTGAAGCAGAATGTTATGGCAGGAGCGTGCAGTAGAGGTTGCTACCTCATGTTGCATAGACAGGAAGCAGAGAAAAGAAGACAGGTACAGGATATATCTTTTCAGGGTGTATACCTCAAGTGACTCTTTCTTCAGTTAGCCCCCATACTTTGCTTCTCACTGTCTCCCAGGAATGCCATCATAATATGAATTTATCAAAGAATTAACCCATTGGTTAGGTCCTGAGCCCTCACTTTCTAAAACCTATCATTTGGCAGCCAAGTCCACTGTACTTTTAAACTTGTTTAACACATTTAATACTCAAACCAGAACATTTGAGATTTATCTTCTTAAGTAGCTAGCATTACCTTCACTAATTGTTCAACAGTACTTAGAATAAATGTATTACTCAAAAGTAGTTCTTATTTGTTTAGAATGTAATTAAGAGTCAAGAAAACATCTGAATTGAGAAAATATTGGGTGTGGCTCCAATTATAGGAAGAATCAATATGGAATTCAGTGACAGAATGAAGGATAGTGAGGAAATGTCATATGTTGTGATGTAGAACTGTTTCAAAAACAACAATGTAGTGACAGTGAGCACTGTAACCCAGTACAGGGAACAGTTCTTGGGATTTGGAAAAACAGAATATTACAAATAAGAAAATTTAGTCTCTAAGAATTACATAGATTTTAAACACTATTGCTTTGATTAAAAAGGAAATTTGCCATATTCTACATAGAGTTTGAAAGTATAAGTTTTGCTTATTGTGATGACTATCAAGCATTTGTAATATTCAGAAAACATGAAATGGCTGACGGCTAATAGGAATGGAGTTGCAGTCCTAAACTGTAGGTTAAATTTGGACTCATTACTTGAATTATTCCTTTAGTGAGCCATTCTCTAAGGTACATGAATGAATTCTAATTATCACTGCTTTAGGTATATATAAAGTTGAATGGCTTGCATTCCTATAATGTTTAAACATAGGTGATCTTTACCTTATATTATTGAATATGTGAAATACTGGAAAGAATATTTTAAAAGAAAAAATTCATCCCATTTTACTAATATTTACTCTTCATAGTGAAGTTGATAGATTTTGACTCTTTGGGCCTCAAAATTGGATCTTATCAAATGTTAAATGTAGAAAAGTTAAATGTTATGTTTTAGGTTGCTTTAAAAACAGATGCTATAAATTTTGGGTTAAATATAACCTCTGAAGTTTCAATGAAATGAGGGCTTGCTTATAGAACAAATATGCTAACTAAAATGTAAATCCTTGGCAAGTTATATGATAATCAAGTAACCATTAACTTTTGGGATTGCTCCTTTTTGTTGGGTGAAGTTGCTCCTCCTGCTTCCTGTATTCTAATAAGCTCTAGTCCTTGAAATTAAAAGTCGTACATACTTTTAAAACCAATAGACAAGACTTGTTTATGAATATGTAGTAATCTTAACTAAGAGATGGTAAAATAAATTATAATTATATGGAAATCATTTGTATATTTCTGCTATAATATTAATGTGTTTCCTGAACATTTTATGTAAAGTAGTCACCAGTACAAAAACATGTTTTATTTTAGAACTAATAGGGAATTATATACTCAAGTTTGCTCTTCTTGGATGCTTTGATAGTTCTATATAGTAGTCATTTGAAACATATAAGTTTGGGTTTGTTACTAATATATTTAATGATTTATGTCACAAAGTCTTTATTTATTTGAAAATTTTCTATAAACTACAAATCTCTTCGGTCCCTTCTCCTGTTCTTTTTACTTTTCCTCTTATCCCAACTATCCCACCCCTTTCCTTACCTGTGTTTATGTGAATTACCAGTGATTATTGCTTCATCCATTCTTTAGCCCTTCCTAAGGGAAGTTGGCCTTCCTACCCCTCCTGTTGTTTTAGGAAGATTTGTCTGTTCCTAGGCAAACTGGCTGGTGGACATTTTACCCAGGAAACTAGAAGGACTAGAGGGTATAGAAGACTGAAGCAGCTGAAGATGAAATAAAACTGTAATATTTTGAGTAGGATTGCCAGAAGTGCTAGACAAGCACTTACGATGGAACTAAAACCTCCTGACCAAGCTAAGGAGCTGGTTGTAGAGATCTTGTGACTAATACTTCAGACATGCAGAGAGAAAAAGATACAAATGGGCTAGGGAGGAATAGAAGACAGATAAGGAAAGTGGTCCTGAACAAAACAAAGGGATCTTTTCTATTACTTTCCAGATCTCGTGTGCAAGAAGTTGGGTCAATACTGCCACATCAGTGTGGTCCCCTTTCTTGAGTAGTGTGTATTCTTATAATAAATATCTCATCATTGTCATGTTCATCATCATTATCTATTATTGTTAGTCAACATTATCTTTATGGGTGAACTGTGTTCCTAGTAATCAGAAGAGTGTTATGAGAGCACTAAGGCTAAAGACAAATGTCAGGATACACTTGTGCTAAGAAGCCTGCTTTGTACACTGTTGTACACTGGACCTTTCCTCTACTCATTCTTTTTGTGTTGTCCTTAGAATAAGGTCCTTTCTGACTTTTGGGTCTTTCAGTTTGAGAGCTTGTGATAGATACTCTTACTGCTGAATTTGCCTTTATTATGGAAGTCAAACATTTATAGTAAGCTGGTACATTGCTCAAAATTCTGCTTTGGAAGTTTGTGTGAGTGTGTTAGCTTTCTTGCTTTACATAGCCTTACATAGACATTTATCAATATTGTTAACAAACCAACAAACCACTGTATTCTTATCTAAGCCTTCATGACAATGCTGACCAAATATTTGAGTACCCCACATTTTATAAACTGTGTTTGCCATTTGCACACCTCAAGTGCAGTTATTCTCATTTAATAAAATCACTCTGGTACTTTATGACATGATTGAGCTCTTAAATATATTTATATTTGGTATATAGAAATTAAGATGTTTTTCAAGTTTAATGTTGGGTTCTGTAATTATGTGCTAGGAATGTTTCTTGTAACTTTGTCCTGTATAATGTTCATTCTCCTTCATCCCTTAGGTCAAGAAATTGCTTACATGAAGGACACACACTCTTAAAGTGTTATTTGGTCTCTTGGCAAATATTTAGGAAAGGCTTTTAAAGTAGACAATGAAATTTGGGAGGTTTTGTCATTCTTGTTATGCCAAGTAGTTTCAGGTAGTTTAGAAATGGATAGATTTGCCTAAAAACCTTTCGATAAAATTCTGGAGTAACACTGTTTCAGAAGCCGTGCCCATCATTCCATTAAAATTTCAGAACTTGCTTTCATTTTAGGTTTTTTATCTAAGTGGAGCTTTCAGCCTGCAAACACATCCCTAACTTGATATTCCTAAATTAAACCAAATTCTTTCCTTTTCTACCAAGAATAGCTTTCTATTATTATGTGGAGGAAGAGATAAGTTTCATTGTTGAATGTGTTTTCTAAAACAAAGTTTTTCATTTTTTGTTATTCAGTTACACTAGAACAGTTATTATATGATGTTTCTCTGCATATTTTAGAAAGGAAATTACTTTATCCCCTTTGTTGATTTATATCTTTTTTTGTTTGTTTAAACACCAGATAGTGTCTTGAGCTTGTTAATGTAATTGGATTTACCTGTCTTTAACATTTATAGGATCACAAATGATGCTAGTTAAGTATTTCCCAGACAAAACAACAAATCACTGCTGTTCACAAATGAACCTTTAAGACTCATTTATATTTGGCAATGTTTAGTAAACTGTAAAGCAGTATACAGAAGTGAATTATTTTTACCCAAGTTAAATTGGTTGTATGACCCAATGATAGTGTCTTAAAGGAAGCTACCAACCACTCTGTTGTAGGGGATAAAGTTTATCCTGTTTTTAAAGCCAAGGTGGAAATGTATTATAGGAATTAGTTGTTGGCATTTGTTGAATGGAGTTCCTTATTTCTTCTGAATGTAATTATCTCTTCTAGAGTGGGCTAAGTCTTTTAGAGTACTGGGATAGTATTGTCATTGATAAATATATTTCAAAGTGAAACTTAAGTAGGGATTTTGGGTTTTGGTTTGGGATAAAATTTCTTTAAGATATTTTACTTTAAATGGACCCCACATTGATTAGACGGATACTTGTGGCAATTGTAGTAGTTCATATTTATGCTTTTACTCTGCTAGGAACTTTGAGAATTTCTAATAATTCCATTTGAATGCCACAGTGTTTAGAACATAGTTGATTAAATCAACACACGACACTGTTATCTGAAGAAAAACAGTGATCACATTAAAGTAAATTTACCTGTGTTTAAACTTAGTAAACTAGTGGAACATAATTTTTTTTTCAGAAGAAAAGTTTATAGATATGGGACCTTGATAAATAGTGCATTAGTACTGTTAAAGTCTTTTTTAAATGTTAAAAGGACTTTGCTGAATTTTAAAGTAGACAAAAATATTGTCAGTTTATGATTGCATGTGTGTGTGTTTGTAAGCTCTTCTGTACTTTATCCTCCTCTCAGTCTAGAACAGTGCTTGGGACTGTTACATAAGTATTCTGTTGTTACATCGTATATAAGAGCAGAATTTCTAACAAAACAGAACAAACTTAGGTTGTATACAAGGAACTGTTTCTTCCAGGTTTACTGTGTGTATGAGTGAGAGTTCTGTGTGTATCAGTGAAATGAAACAGATGAGTTTAGTAAAAGATCATTTTCATGCATTCCTTATCTTTGAGGTTGGCTCTAGAAATCTTATCCACTGTCATAGTTTATTCTGTTGGAATTTTCAGAAGTACTAACAGCCTAGAAACCCTTCAATGAACCTGTATTCATTTCTTTGGAGTTAAGAAAAGACATTTTGCAAAGTGGACACGTTGTTTAATTTGTTTTGCATTTTACTAGATTGCAGTGCTAGGCCAATAAATTAAACCTAGGCAGTTCTGTTGCTAATTACACACAACTTCTCTTGGTATCAGATATTCAAATCCATTTTATGAATATGGTAGAGAGAATAACAACTGTAAAACAAAGCAGTGTGCATGTAAGTGACTGTTAGCGTGCATTTCAGAAAGGATAAATGCTCACCATATGGTACAATTACTGTGTCCAAGTTTTCAAATTAGCTTCTCTCATCCTCCTTATTACTGTCTTTAAAAAGAGAGGAAAAAACCCAACATGATTTATCTACTCTGCAGCAGAACTCTTGACGCAAAACAGCAGCCCAGTTCTGTCCAGTTTTTTTTTTCTTTAGCATAATAGAGGCTGTCGGACTTTTTTTTATACTAATTACTGTGTGAGCCTCAGATGAACCCCTTCAATTCACAGGGCTTTGTTAAGGGAGGAGCTGTCAATGTGTCTGCCCGTTTGCAGCTGTGCTGTGGCTTTAGCTTGCTTAACATTATGCTGCTTTTTAGACTTGACAGAAGGGATTTTTTTTTTTTTATTAAGGCAAAGCAGCCTTGTAGCGAAATGGTTTAAGCAGCTGCATTGTAGGGAAGCACAAAGAAGTTATTATTGTGTCTGTTTAGGAGGGGGGAGAATAAAGGGGGAGATATTCGGCTGCTGTTGATGCCGATTGTTGACTTGCCATCTGCCAGATAGGGAGAAGAAAAAAATGACAGCTCCAGCAGGGTGTTCAAGAGGTTGTTTGGAGAGACGCATAAACATGTGCAGATGTCGAACTGAATAATGGCTAGAACTGGAGATGGTTTATGATGATGCTGATGTTTGTGCATATACAGAATGAATGTATGTGTGGATTTGGTTAACCAAGGGTACATACTAATTATCATTGTTTTCCTGCGTACCCCCCCCTCTGATTTTGTTAATTAGTTTAGGGGTGTAATACTTCCTTTTCCCTCTCTTTTTCATGTCTAGGTTAGAAAACAACTTCCTGAAATGGCAATACAAACTTTCTTACTTCTCTATAATGAAGGTAGATAACCCATTTAGTTAATGTCAGATGTGAATTCCTAGGTGGTAACAGGAACTTTTGATTAAGTAATCTTTAGTTCAGTTACCATTTTCTTAATTATTCCACTGACAGTTTAACTAGTCAGTACTTAAAACTATCATTTAAAACTGTATTGATTTATTCTATAGTTTATCACTAGGGGTAACTTTATACCACATTTATTTTTTAAGTAATTTATAAAACTTTGAACCTAGATATTTCCAATTGTGAAAGAAAAGAAAGAAAAAAATTGGTTGCATAGAAATCTATCCTTTTTTTAAAAAAATGATACCAGTTCTCTTGTTTTTGTTTCTATTAATAATAGGAATTTTCATCAAGCATCGATGAGTTGATTGTTTTTCTTTCTTATCATTTCATAGTATTAGGTCTTAGATTTTTGAATATCTAGAATTCTCTGCACATAGATAGAAATAACTATTCAAATATTTTACTTTGATCTCAAATAAGATGATACAATGATGTTATATTGAGATTTTCAAAGATTTTTTTTTAGCACACTTCAATTTATGGTAAAATTTTAAAGTTCAATCAGAGTATGAATAAAATGACTAGAAAAGAGAGCACTATTTTTTTTTATTTCTCTTTTAAAATGCTGTTTGGATTTTTAATTTAAAAAAGAAAATGTTAGATGAATTGCTAAGAAAGATTGTTTACTTTGAGTTTTGGTACACTTATGCTTTTCTAGACACAAAAGATCTTGTAGCATAATTGTGCAGTAAGAATACCTAAAGTGGTTGAAAGGCCAGTATCCTGGCAGCCTTGAGTCCAAAATAATGTCTTTCTGAAAGGGTTATTTTCTTCTTATAAAGAAATTGAGTCAGGTCTTTCAGGGGAGTGGGGAATGGTTTTATTGTCAGTTTCTTCTCCAGCTACTCTAATCTGTACTTGCTGAGAAAACACAGATAATTATCAGTTTTACTGGGCTTCTATTTTGTCTCCTGTATTTCTTTCATTTTGAAAATGTAGAATTATGCATGTATTATTTGTAGTTCCACAGTCAGTACTGATATCCCTCCTAAGTTTGGGACAAGCAACTGACATTTTCCACATAGACGTTTTGTTAAATTGAGAGTGTGATTTGCCAGAGGTCAGTATGTTAATGAGCAGCTGACTAAAGCAAGCTTGAAGAAAGCAAACTTGCCTGTCTATGCTATATTAGTCATTTATTTTCTCATTTCTTCAGAGCCATTTAACAAACCTTAATACAGGCGAGTACACACAGAGAAGTGATTGAAATATTCAAGACAGAGTACTTTTGAAGTTAAAGGGACTAGATTTAAATATCACTAATATAAGTGAGCTTATAAAAGTCACTTAAACTGTTGGAGCCTGAATTTAGCTTTGAAGGAAATAACAGCTATTGAAGGAACCTGAAAAGACTAAAGAAGATAGTATATTTAGCATGTCTGAAACAAAGTCAGTACTAGCTGTTAGGAGTACTCCATTTTTGTTTGGTGTTGATGAATGTCTAGAGATTGTAGATGTTGCATTTAGTATTTGCAAAATGTTCTATTGGGAAGTGAGTACACCAGTTTCTAGAGGATGTTTTAAGGAAGTGACACAGATTGAAGATTCTAACCTCAGAATCCAGTGTTTAGTGACTTACTGTTGTTCCATAAACCTGCAGGGAAATCACTCGTTTAAAGAGAATGTGGAGAAAACTGTTGAATGTCAATACTTTGGAGATGTGGTATAAATCGCTTTTCATTAATAGTTTCATAGTGTATACTATAAAGTCATTTTCCTATTAAAAATAGGTATGCAATTGCTATGAAATAAAACATCTTTAATATAATGGTAATCTCAAATTATTTTTGGAGGTATGTTTTTTTCTGCTATGGCAAATGCTAGTAGTGAACAAATAGCACTAAAAGTATGGCTTCATCTCCTGAGGAAGTTTAAAACATTATCTGATTGTCAGAACTCTTTACTTTGCAGATGAAAAATGTTGTCAGGCTCCTCTTGGGCTAAGTGCCATGGTGATTAGAAGTGTTTCCTTGGAGTAATTAAGAGGAAATGCCTTTATTGAGCTGAGTCAGTGAATTCCCCAGAGTATGAGTAATTCCCACACAAATGTAGCTGGTAGTTTTTAAGGTTTTTCTTTTCAAATGTTTCTGTTAAGCATGTACTCGATTCGTTAGTATCAAGCAGTAACTTGGAATGATGACTGGAGCAAGGTGTGTTGCACCTAGGAGAATGAGTGCCCTACTCAGCACTAAAGTGTGCTTCTTAGGATTAGTGAAAATGACAGTGGAGAATTTAAAGCAAAAAGTGGTTGTAGTAGGAAAAGTGGTGCATGACTTTAATCCCGGAACTCAGGAGGAGGAGGCTGAGGCAAGTGGATACTGTCCTTTGATGCCAGCGTGCTCTACATGTCAAGTTACAGAACAGCCAAAGCTACAAAGAGAGACCCTGTTTCCAAAAAACAATAATAATAATAATAATAATGATGCTTTACTGACATAATACTGTAAAAAAACTGTTTACCAGAAGTAATTTACATGAAAAAGAAATGGGACTGTTTATGTCTGTGAACTGTTGTGTGACAGATGAAGAAGCCACCTAAAAATGACTGAAAAGGCATTTTCATAAATGAATAAAACTGTACTACATGTATTTTCAGGACAACTGAAAAAAGATTTAGGATCTAGTTTTATGGTATATGAGTGTATTTGAATTTTGCCTCAAAAATTACATGAATAGTAATTTTAAAAAATATTGGCCAGTGTGTTGAAAACAGAAGACTATTTCACTGTCTGACATACTCTTTAAGGCATCTTGCAAAATGTTTTGGGTTAAAGTTTTTGATGTATTTTTAGTCTTATGAAAATCTGATTGAAGATGTTGGTAAACTTGGTAGCACATGTTTTAGAGCAGAAAACGATTAGAAGTGGAAAAGCCTAAGTCTAAGTAGCTGGAGGGCATTCCTTCATCTCCCTCCTTATTGTTAACTAAGTCTAAGTAGCTGGAGGGCATTCCTTCATCTCCCTCCTTATTGTTAACTAAGCAACTCAATTTGTTTGACACTGGAACACGGCGTCAAAGTTCATTATTTTATACTTGTAAGTGAAAACACGTGGAACAGCAGCTGTCACTGCCTGGCATCTTTCTGAAGAGATATTATCGTGTGTGTGTGTGTGTGTGTGTGTGTGTGTGTGTGTGTGTGTGTGTGTGTGTGTGTGTTTGTAACATTATCAAATGACCATTGTTTCCTTCTCTGTGTTTGCGATTAGTTCACTCTACTTTCTGATTTGGTTAAAAAGATTTGGAATTTAATTTTAATTTTTTTCTCCCCCCCCAAGACATTCATGGAATAGTGTAGTTTCAAAGTAATAATTTTTTTAACTTTACTATTAAAAATGTTAAAGGCCTAGGTTATTCAAGTTAAAAAAATTAACACAGTTGGTAAGTAGAAATTAATACCTTAAGTTACAGGGAGAAAAGGACTTTTCTAAAAGATATATAAAAATCTACATTAAAAACTCAGTTTAAGCATATGACAACTGATTGGCTGTATAAACATAAATTTTCTGTCACCATCTTGTAATAATTTTCATCTCCCGTCAGTATGCCACTTTTTAAGAGCTAGGGTTTTTCTTTTCTTTTTACATATTTGTGTGTGTGTATCCATGTTATTGGTGTGAAATTTAGGTGTGGATAATCATCAGTTAACTTATACATAAAACTATGATGGTAAGATTAACCTTTTTATAATGCTAAATAAATGATCTATCACACCACTGGATTTTACAGGGTTATAATCTGTTTCATGAAAATGGTCAATAAATTAATTGTAGAAAGCATTTTTCCACATAATGTACTTTTTGAGGAATGAAATAAATATCCAAGATTCTCTGAGCTAGTGTGGAGACCAAAGGTGTTTTTCCCTTTGAGAATTAGTTGTGAAAACTCTGTGCTATACAGTTAACTCACCATTGCATCGGCTTTTATTAATTAACAAGTAACTTATTACAAATAAACTTATTGGTTGGTTGTTGCTTTGAAGAAGAAATTTTGGGGTTAATCTTAGTTGTTAATCTGTGAGTTATTTTATTCCTAAGAATGTATATTTCCTTATAATTTAAAAACTATAAAATGACTGTTCTACAGAGAACAGCAATATATATATATATATATATATACACACACACACACACACACATATATTATATATATGTAACTTAAAATAAATTTCTTTTGGGTAACTTTTATAAGAAACTTCCAGACATTTTCCTTTCTGATATCTTGTTTTTTTTTTAAGTTGCTACAAGCATTTCAAAATAACCATTATGTCCATATACAAATGATGATAAAGATAGAAATATTAATATATAATGAGGAAAGTTATGCTCATTTCCATTTTTTAAATCTGATTTTTGTTAGAATGATATATAAATGTTGTTTCCTGAAATATCTGGCCATGTGTTAGGTAATACTGCCCTCAGAGGGCCAGGGTAAGTAAATTCATTTTTAACATTGAGAATTGGCTTCCCTGGTGTTTATCCGATGTGTAAGCTTGATTTGAAGAGGAGAATGAGTTTATTTGAATAATTGAATAGTGTTTGATTTCTTGTTGCTTTTCTTTGATTTGCTCTGTCTTTTTAAAGGAGATAAAAGTATCTGGGCTCTTCAATTTGATGATAACATTTAAGCACAGTTCTTTCTTTAGAAAATTTCTAACAGCTGACTGGCTGCAAATTGCTACATTAGCTCCATATTCAAAGAGGATAAGAAAATCGCCTACCTGGGAAAGTCAAGGGGATTCTACTTGTGTGTGTTTTACTTTTTCATGCATTTAACTATAGATATTAAAGTATTATAAATTATTTCTGTTTAAAATAATTTGTGTCCTTACATTTGAATCTGTATATAACAGGATTCATTGAAATAGAAGTATGTTTTCTTTTCAATTTAAAAAATAAAAAGTTAAAAAAAAATAAAAAATAAATAAATAAAAAATAAATAAAATAAATAAATAAAAAAAAATAAAAAGTTTAAAATTTTAATTAAGAATATGTACTTCACTAATATTTAATGGTTATATATAAGATATTAACAGTTAAAAATGTAATTTTTCCAAAGTAATTTTAAAATCCTAGACTCATAAGTAGTTTCTAAATTCAGAGTGAAATTAAGTTGTACAATAAAAGAGGAAGTACAGGAAAGGAATAATGTTAAAAAATGAGATACAGCCTTTGCATTGTTCTTTTTACAAGTAGCATTTTTAATGAGGTAAGAAAGAAATGAAATGCTTAAGTAGTCTATCCACTTTACTGCATTTCCAGGATTACTTGATATTGAATTAAGAAAGAAAATTTCTATGAGAGTATTGGCAGTTTTTTTAAATTGAGATTATTATTAAAGAGAATGGTAAATTAAAAAACAGGATCAAGTACAGTAAATAATGAAGTTGAAGTTTTTTTCATGTATGGTGTTGCACAGTTGTGCAGAGGGTTCAGAGGTCAATGTCAGGTGCCTTCATCATTCTCTATCACTTCTTTTTTTTTTTTTGCGGTAGAAGTCACTCCTTGGAAGTTCACATAATCAACTAGACTGACTGGTTTGTAAGCGCCAGAGATCACTTGTCTCTGCTTCCCAAGTGCTGGGAATACAAACTTGTGCCATCATGCCCAGGTTTTTTATGCAGATTCTGGAGATTGACGTCAAGTCTTCATGCTTCTGTGCCAAACACTTTACCAACTATCTTTCTAGCCCTCCTATTTCTTTTATTTGCCTTAAAAAGATAAGTGTTTAATGCTTGAGTACATCTATCGTCACCTTCCCTCCTCCCTAAGTCTTTTTTATTGGTTTTCTTTTTATCATAGGATATTTTAGTTTATTAGCAAAGAATTATATAATTCTTACTGTGAGTAGACATTTTGTTTGTTATAAATATTAATCTATATTTTATATTACTGTTGTCCCCATTTTCCAGAAGAGGAAACAGGTATAGAGAAATTGATGTGCCAAGTTTGTCACTCACATACTTAGTGTAGTAAGTTACATAACTGTCATTTGAGTCTGGGTGGTTGGGTTTGCAACCACTGTGCGAAAAGGATGTTGTTCATATAGCCATGTGTTCAAGTTTCATCTCTGTCCTCTACTGGCTTTTCTTTATGTCTCAGTTTCTCTGCAGTGATGATGTTACAATGATTGCCTCTCATTTTTGTGAGGACATCCCTTCAGGTGAAACATGAACACAGGGCTTAACTGAGGACTTTTGTGTTTTCTTTGTTTCTGTGTTCCCTTTCGTTCTTTCACCTGTAACCTGATGGTGATGAATGTCTGAGATTATTGTTTAAGAACGAAAGAGGGAAGAAGAGGAGAGTTTTGAAGGGCTTGGATTTACCATTAAAGTGATAGCAGCCATCGGTTTGAAGTTCTGTCATTTTTAGGGTCCCATACCACTAGAAAGTGACCATTGGAGAGATCCGTAGGAAGGTCTATGATAAAGCAGTATTCTTTCTGCTATTTTTTTTAAAGTGGGGATGAAATGGGTCATGGGTTGAACTACCTGATGTTTTATTGCCCCCATATAGCACAGGCCTCCTGATTAGCAAGTACTACAGCTTCTTAATATATGCACAGTAGACACCAAAGGGGAGGCAGAGAGTGATCCCAGGTTTGTAGTATACTGAGATGTCCTGAGTTTTTCTGCCATGAGTGTAGTCCTTCAGAATAGTGGTAAGTTGTTTATTTATTCAATTAGCAGTTATTTCTTAGCCTGATCTGTTCCAGGCATTGAACAGACATGGTAACAAGGTTTACGTGTTATGGTTACATTGTTTCCATATTTGATTTTATAAAGACTATTTACTATGATTATATTACATATATTGTTTAGACTTAAATATTTAGAGGATGTGACAAAAATGGAAAATATTTACGGTATAGATGCTAATTTTTATAGTGAAATTATATATTTATATTAGTCCATTTCTTTGCAGATTTTTTTCTTACTATTTTGTTTTGTTTTGAGGCATGGTCGCTCACTATCCTGGAACTTACTATGTAGATGAGGCTGGCCTCCAGAGATCTGCCTCCCTCTACCTTTTCAGTACTTTTAGCAGTTCCACATTATTAAAATAGTGTAGAAATGACTTCATGTTCAAGTGTAGTATGATGTAGAAATGGAGAGTTTTTGCAATAATGTAGAAAAGGAAAGCTCTGCTTTCACATTCTAAAAGGGCGTAAGTGAAAGCAAAATAATAATTTAGTTCACATTTAACCCAGCAGGAAGCTGAGTACAGATTGAGTAATTCTCCACAACATATCTCCTTCTATGTAAACTAATCTCATGGTTTATTCTTCATTAAATTGCCAGGATGCTATTTTCTGCTGGTGAGAATACGTGTGTCAGTGTGTGTTCTCCACTCCCCTTGATTTTCTCAGTAAAATTTGATACCATAATATGGTTAGGACGTTGTTGTGTTTAAAAGAATAATAAAAAGGCATTATTTCTTGGTGTAAAGTGTGATGTTGCCTAAATCAATAGGAACCAGGGTTTTATTAACAGGTTTCTGAGTATCATTGGACAAATACCAGAACGCTTAAAGGTTAGGTGTAATTATTCAGGTTCTAGAAATATTTAAATAAGATACTGACAGATCAACCACACTGAGGTCTTAGAGAGGTTGAAGTTGACCTTCTAACATCTTACAGCAATGGTTCTCAACTTTCCTAATGCTTCAACCCTTTAATGCAGTTATATTATGGTGACCCCAACCATAAATTTTTTTGCTACTTCATAACTGTAATTTTGCTACTGTTATGAATCATTATGTAAATATCTGTGTTTTCTGCTGGTTTTAGGCAACCCCTGTGAAAGGGTCATTTGACCCCCATAGGGGTCACAACCCACAGGTTGAGAACTGCTGACTTACATTATTAAGTTCCTAGAATTTTTTTTAAGTGCTTCAGCTTCGAATCAAAACCTGGACCCTAGCCTTCCTTAGGAAGTAGACACGAAAACTATACTTAATATAAAAATGACAAGTTCATGCATTATGCAGTGGAAGCAGACTTTTTTGACTATATTTCTCAAAATAATCATGAAGGAACATATGGAAAAGCAGAGAAATGTGGGTACATCTGGAAAGCTTTTAAGGCATCTTGGAAGTACAACGCAGAATCATCAAAATTGTAAACAACTTCCATGTTGCCAGTTCCATGTTGCAGTTGCAGTATTATTGTCTGGTCCAGGAGCAGACAAACCTCTGCAAGATGAGAACAGGCAGCACAGCGGCAATGGAATGCTGAACTTTTGAAAGACTGTGTGCTGAAGTCACCCCCAGACAACAAATAGTATCAAGTACTCTTTTTTCTATGCACATGTATAGATATTTGGAAATGGCAGAGAATTAGAGTTGTTGCTGTTATTTACTGTGGTTAAAGGCAGTGCATAGATCTCATAGTTCAACACTGGTTAGTTAAATGATACAACTGTTTTTCATCAGGAATGAGTAAATACATTTTTATTTAGAAAACTTTTATTTTGAGTGCATCTATGTCCTAAAGTATTTTGTCCAAGCTGATCTCAAATTTCTGGGTACAAGGGATCCTCTTTCCTCAGATTCCTGAAATATCTGGGATTGCAGATGTGTGCTGGAGCCCAACTTTATTTCTCGTTAAAATCTCTTCATGTCTTTACTTTCTGTATTCCATTCTTAAGAACTTCTTGTTAGACTTAAAATTTTACGATGGTTGGGCTATACCTGTCTTGTTCATTTCTACATTCTTAGTACTTGTATTTTGTGTATGGGTATTTTGTCTGCATGTACGTCTGTACAGCCACTAGTGCAGAGGCCAGAAGAGGGCATTAAGTCCTCTGGAACTGGAGTTACAGTCAGTTGGAAGCCACCATGTGAGTGGAAAACTGAACCTGGGTCCTCTGTAAGAGTAGTCAGAGCTCTTAAGCAGCACTATCTTTTTAACCCCACAACATTAAATATTTTTTTTTTAGCAATACAGCCTAATTATACACCCCTTTTCTAAATTCTAAAAGCATGTTTTCAAGACATAGTCTTTGATCTGTGGTGCTCAATGACCATCAACCACTTAGAATAAGTGATCTATATTGCTTATAAAGGCCTATATTGCCTTTGGTGTGTTTTGTAGACAAACTCAGTTATTTTTAGCTTATTCAAACTAGCACATATTGAAAGCCAATTATGGCAGTTATTCAGTAACTTTTAATTTACTGAAGGGCAAAGAAATAGCATTTGAATGGCTTAGTCAAAAGGAAGTGACAATCTAAACATTAAATTTTTAAAAATTGGAGAAACTAAATTATATATGTTTATTAGTATTTCTTTCACATTCATATATATATCACTATGCAGATACAAGATTTTTAATGTGTTAAGCTGTATGTTGACATAATAACTAAAACTTCTAATTTTTTGGATCATCTTTATCTCATTAAACAAGTTGAAAAAACATGAGAATTGCCTACTGATCATCATTCTTAATGGAATAATTTACTATTCTTTGAATTATAAACCATATCCCTTAGATTTAAATAATATTTTTATAAGGACAAAAATTTAATTTTTAATAGTTGCATTTTTATGTAGTCCTTTGCAATTACAAAGTATTATAGTACTTAATTGCTTTGTTAAGAATACAGAATAAAATTATGAGGATTGTTTTAAAGTTATCTACAAAGTATGATAATGATAAGTTTAATGAGAAACCTGTTTCTTCTCCCTGAGAGACATGAACAGGCTTCCACTTATAGCTAATTTGACACCTTCACATAAAAATGCAACAGGCAGTTTTAAAGATTACAGATGTTGTACTATATCTTGATCATCACCATAGAAATTTCGTCCGATGGATGGAGATAGAGACAGAGACCCACATTCACATCAGAGCAATGAACTGAGTTCCCAACGGTCCAGTCGAAGAGCAAAAGATGGGAGAAGATGAGCAAGGAAGTTAGGACCGTGAGGGACTGGTCCACCCACTGAGACAGTGTGCCTGAACTAATGGGAGCTCACCAAATCCAGCTGGACTGGGACTGAACGAGCATATGATCAAACCGGACTCTCTGAATGTGGCTGCCAATGGGGGCAGACTGAGAAGCCATCAACAGTGACACCAGGACCTATCTCTTCTGCATGTATTATCTTTTTGGGAACCTAGTCTATTTGGATGCACACCTTCCTAGGCCAGGATGGAGGGGGAGGGCCTTGGACTTCCCACAGGGCAGGGTACCATGCCCTCTGTTAAGGAAGCAGGGGAGGGAGGAGAAGTAGGGAGGGAGTAGGAGAGGACTGGGAGAAGGGGAGGAAATGTAAATTTTTTTCGAATGAAAAAAATAAAAGAATATGGAAAAAAATTTTTTTGAATGAAAAGAAAAAAAAGTAGTATGATTTGAACTAATGATGTTGTTAAATACTGCATATTGCATAGTTCTCTTTCTCTCTCTCTCTCTCTCTCTCTCTCTCTTTTGGTTAGTAACAGTATTTCAGGGCTAGAGATAACTATTCTGTTGAAATCCTCTTGAGAGGATTGGAGTTTGGTTTCTAGCACCCCTGTCAATATGTGCAAAACTACCTGTTTCCAGCTCCAGGGGATCTAACACCCTCTTCTGGACTCTGTTGGTATCTGCAGTCACCATACATATACCCTCCTCACATATGGATTAAAACAATAAAAATAAATATTAAAATATTTATATACCTGTCACTAGTTTAAGAGACTTTTTGTTGATGATATATATTTATTAATGTTTTTGATTAAGTGAATATTCCTGAATAAGTACATTGCTGATTATAAATCAGTTAGCAGTGATTCCATTTAGTAACAAAATCTAATACCTAATGTATGACAAGAAGTATTTTGAGAGTTTCTATATTATGTCCTTACATAATTTGAGTAGGTACAACGATGATTCTCCTTTTCCATTTGAGATGTGGAAAGAGTAAATTCTCTTAGTTAAGCAGTGGTATAATCACAATTCACATCTAAGGTGTGTGCTCCCAGAGTCTTGCTCCAAACCATTACATTACAGTTTTTCTTAGATTTTTTTTCTCTTTGAAGACAGTGTTACTGTGTAACTCAGAATGACCTCAAATATGCATGCAATCCGGCCTCAGCCTGTAGAGTGTAAATTACAGTTGTGTACCAGTATGCCTGGCCACTGAGAGAATGATGAAATAAAGTAGTTATTAAAAAAAATTCCTAAAGCCTAACTTGAGAAGCTTGGTTAGCTTTTATTGTTTGTTTGTTTTTGTTATTTATTTAAAGCAGTCTTTTCTCATTTTATGTACTAATCCCAGTTCCCTCTACCTTCCCTCCTCCTGCTCCCCACCATTTTCCAACCCCTCCCCCAATTTACTCCTCAGGGAGGGTAAGGCTTCTCATGGGGAGTCAACAAAGTCTGGTACATCACTTTGAGGCAGAATCAAGCCTTCCTCTCCCCATCTAGGCTGAGTAAAGTATCCCTCCAAAGAGAATGGGCTCAAAAAACCAGTTCAAGCACTAGTAATAAATCCTGGTCCCACTGCCAGTGGCCCCACAGACTGCCCCAGCAACAGAACTGTCACCCACATTCAGTGGGCCTGGTTTGGGCCTTTGCAGGTTCCCCAGATGTCAGTCCAGAGTCAGTGAGCTCCCACTAGCTCAGGTCAGCTGTTTCTGTGGGTATCCCCATCATGGTCTTGACCCCTTTGCTCATATTATGGCTCCTCCCTCTCTTTGAGTGTACTCTGGGAGCTAGGCCCAGTGGATCTCTGTGTCTGCTTCCATCAGTTGATGGATGAAGTTTCTATGATGACTATTAAAGTAGTTATTAAGAGATTAGCAAGAAACTTGGCACTAGGGTAATTCCCAGGAATTCACAAGGGTGAACCCAGCTAAGACCCTAAACAATAGTGGAGAGGTACCTGAACTGGCCTTATCCTGTAATCAGATTGATGAGTACCTTAACTGTCATCATTGTTAACCTTTTTAATTTTTGATACATCTAATAGGAGTGACCACTGGAGTCCTAAGCAGCAATATATCATATTTATATTTTAATAATTTAAGTTTATTCACCATTAGTAATTAGGGTCTTTGATTTCTGTGGGGAAAATATGAAAATAAATTCATATCCCATCTTATAACATCCAATGTTATAAGTAGCATATTTTTAATATAATTTTTGTATAATTGAATTCTAAATGGTTGTTTTATGAGATTTGTGAAAAAATAGAGCCATAATCATATCAAATATTTGGGCTAGATTGTGTCTATATTTGTTTAAACAATGTCAAAATTATTTTAACTTGTTATTATTATATCTTATTAGCCTAGTTCATATTAGAATAGACTTGAGGATAGGTTTCCTGTATATGAGTATTTATGCAGTGTTCTCCACTGGCACATCTTCCTTCTTGCATATGACTTTCTGCTTCTCATAGCCTAGAGCTATTGTCAAGTTCTTCAATACAGCCTAACATTAAGACAGAATCATGTATTTATGACCCCATTATAACAACAGAAATTTTTGTCACAGTCATGGAGACCAGACCATAGAAAACAAGACAATGAGCAGGGTTCTTCTACCTTCAAAGGCTTTAGGAGAAAATCTGTTCTTCTAGTTCCTGGAATCTTATGCCAAATCATCTGTCTTTGTTCTTGTGATCACCTGCTCCTCCTTTGCTCCATATGTCATGTTTACTCTTCTCTCAAACATTTGATATGGGGCTCCCCCAGATAATCCAGGAGAAGCTGTTCTAAAAATCTTTACCCTCCTTTCTTGGAAAATGAGACGATACTCTCTTCTGCTATATAAGGTAATATTCACAAGTTCCAGAGATCAGGATTTATACCTCTTTTGTAAATCTATCATTTAGCTCATTACAAACCCCAATTGGAAGACCATACATGGAATTGTAGCATAATATTGATAATAAAGCTGAGAAATCCTGTTGCCCTATAATGTAGTTATAGTAAAATTCATTACTTATGTGGTTGTGCTGCTTTTGGTATAAACAAATCTTGGCAGTTGGTTGTGCAAAAAAAAAGTGCCATAGCTGGGCGGTGGTGGCGCACGCCTTTACCCAGAACTCGGGAGGCAGAGGCAGGCGGATCTCTGTGAGTTGGAGGCCAGCCTGGTCTACAGAGCTAGTTCCAGGACAGGCTCCGAAGCTACAGAGAAACCCTGTCTCGAAAAAAAAAATTGCCGTAATTATATATAATATACTTGATAACAGTTCGATGGGTATTGGCTTATATTTTTCAGTAATATGCTTTTAATCATTTTAAAAATCACTTCTAATTAATTAAAAAATGCACACTGTAAAATAGTACAATTTGTTTGGTCACCAGTAATGTTTGTTTATTTATCCTTGCTTTTGATTGCACCATTCCTTCTTGGTCTTGATGTAATCTTATGTTTCATTCATTGTAACCCTAGGGGCAGTAGACTATACATATACATTATACACACAGGCGCAGGGATTAGCTATGTGGTAAACTGTATGATCTAGATTTGTATGCTAATGTTCATAGAATGACAAAACTAGCTAAGGACATATAACATATAACACATAACACATAACAGAGACCACATCTGACAGCAGGCAGAGCCTGACTGCATGGTTGGGGCAGTGGGTTTCCAAGTAGACAGAACCTTACTCAGAGAGGGTGAGCAAGCAGCAGCACAGGGTCTAGCAGATAAGAAGTTAGGAATATGTTGGGATGGAAATTTTATCCCTTTGTTCTTACAGTGTTATTTGAAGGCTTATCAGGAGAGTTCCTCTAAAATTTGAATGCTTATTAGTGAGTGACCATAGAAAATTTTCTTGTTTCTTTTTATTGGACATTTTGTTTCAGTCATAAAGAAGCTGTCTCCTAAATTAGTTGAAATTTATGAGCATAAATACAAAAGAAAGATAATTTGGTTTTGATGTATTGAGTATGAGCTTAAATGCAAGTATTATTTTTAAAAATAAGATTATGTATCTGGGCGGTGGGGGCACACACCTTTAATCCCAGCACTCAGGGAGGCAGAGGCGGGTGGATCTCTGTAAATTTGAGAATCCAAAATAATAATAATAGTAATAAATGGGCACTGGGAAGATGGCCTAGTCTGTACAGTACTTGATGTACAAACAAAAGGACTTGAGTTCAGATCCTCAGCATCCATGTTAAGAGCTGGGTGCAGTGATTCAGACCTGCAATCCCAGTATTTGGGTTGCAGACGCAGGATTCAGCCGTCTCTTTTGCTGGCCTTCATTCACACTCTGATCATATGCACACATACACACACACACACACACACACACACACACACCTTACAAACAAAAGCCTTATGGCTGGTTGTTAGCAGCTTATATTAAGGATTGATTACAGGAATAGTTCTTTTGTTCTAGGCATATAGCTCCTTAAAATCTTGGATGTTTTGTTTCTACTTCATTTGAGCAGTCTTGTGGTATATTCTTTATCTGAACTCTCATTGCTGGAAATACTGCAGTAGTGACAGAGGTATCCAGTTATTTTTCCATGATCAGATAGAAAAGACCCAGTTGGGAATCCTTAGGCTATAGGAATACTTCTACCAAAATAGTGCCATGCCATTGTTTCAGGCTAGGAATCTTTTTCCTCTATATTGGGCCTAGCAAAGTTGCTTTTTTTTTAAATTTACTCATGTTTGTTGTGTTTGTGTTCTCTGTAAGAATCGTTCTTGGAACTAGAAAAGGTGTATTTAAAAAGGCCAATACACTGTGCTGAAATACGAATTTTTCTTCAGAACTTTTGTGGGAACCTGTAAAAGAGATTCTTTGTTCCCCACTCTGCCTCCCAGAAAATATTTAATTTATAAATTTATAAATAATTTATTTAATTTATAAATTTATAAGGCATACTGAAATCTGGTGGAATACTGGAATAAGGTCTGTGAAGTTAAGAGTTTCTTTCTTTCTCTTTGGTGGTAGGGGATGGGTTCCAACTTGTGTTCTCAGCACCTAGAACTAAGTAAGTGACTGAATAAAGATACTGCAAGTTCATTCATGTTATAGATGGAAAATGACTGGAAAACAGAAAGCAAATTAGGAATCTTGATTGAAAATTGACACTCACTTTTAGTTTAGTGGGTAGCTCAGTTGCTGAATATGTGAATTAATTAAAACTATTAATAAAATATTTTGAAGAATACTGCATACTTTATTAGTGGAAGAGATATTTTTTCTTTTCCATTTTTTCTTTGGTATACTTAAGTTTATCCCTGACTGGATATAATGCATTTTTCTTAAAGAATGTATAATAGATTTATTTTTCACAGAACTTTTGATAGCTATAAGACCTACTGTAGGTCACATAAGATTTTTTAAATTCTAAAAGGTATTTGTGGTGATTTTTAAAAAACTATTATCTGAACATGTAAATTTAGGTTTAGAAATAAAATTTTGATTGTTTTTAAATTTCATATTTCCATATAAGTCTATCAGTTCTGCTTCACATGTGAAGAAATGATTCTGTTTTATGATTTGATGTTTATATTTTTCAAATGAATTTTTATTTTATCTTTTGTCTGATTATGAAATTGTCACTTGCTATTCAGCTTGACAGGCATATATTTCTTTAGCATAAATCTGTTCTTCTTAGCAATAGCCTTTGGATCCTAAATGCTGCATCATTAATTGGAGATTTAACACCTTACAGTGTAAAATTATATAGGAATGCATAATTAAATATGAAAGAATCAAATAATGAGGGCGGTCAACAAAGGAACTGTCTTATGTTATTTAATAGGAATTGTGAATTTAGGTACTCTAGTTTTATAAATTTAAATTATGTAGTTGCTAAAAATAGAACTTTTATTTTTTATAGTAAAAGTGGAGAGGGCATCAGGTATGTGTGTGTTTGTGTGTGCATGTATTGAAATTTCTTTTATCTACCTGTATACATGTGTCAAATATATGTGTCTTTCATTTATTTAATGTGACTACCAGTCAAGTGATAATAAGTAGGGGGTTCTAGAGTATATCACTGCAAGTAAACAAATACTGGTAGTTTTTGTTAAAATAATGAAAATGAGTTCCAAGAACAAAGATTAGAATTTTGAAAATATATCCACTATTGTGAACTTTAAATCTTCCCAGTACTTTAAAAAGAGATTTTTAAAAAATAAAATCAGTTAATGGTAACAAATCCAGCTAACTATATAAAGTGTTTCAACAATGAAAGCTGAAGTCAGTAAACCAATGTTTTTATGACTAATGCATATTTTTAAAATTGTGTATAGTGTACAAGAGTTATTCAGTGTGGAATCTGAGTCAGTGGGAATTCACTTATTGATAAAGTTGCAAATTTCACATCACCATTAATATTTTAGAAACAATCCCTTATTTTGCATTCCAGTGTAGTATCCAATACTACTATTTTCTGAGCCAACATGGTGGCTCACACTTGTAATCCTAGCACTGCCCATAGCTGTACGAATAGTCTTCCTTTTTCAGTTACCTGATTTCATTTTCTTCTTATGTTTCAACCAGAACAATATGCTTTAATAGATTGAATGCATTAGTAGAAAATAATTCCAGTTAACTTGTATTTAAGAGATAGGTTTTTTTTAAAAAAAGCTATACAGTGCTACTCTTCTTACTAAAACACAGGATGTAGCTTAAAACTTATGGTCCTAGTGCTAGGATTACATGTACATGACACCACACTGGCTCATAAAATAGGTTTTAAAATGTATATATGTTACATTAAATGTAATGAGTTGGTTTAGTTTTGTTTTTGAGACAGAATCTCACTATGCAGCCCTATTTGTCCTGGAACTCTCTCTGTAGACCAGGCTGGCTTTGAATTCACTGAGATCCGTTTTACTTCTGCCTCTGTAACCCCATGAGTGCTGGGATTTAAGGAATGCTCCCCATGCCTGTCAGCTTGTGTTAGTGTTAAAGTATAGAGTGGTTCTTTACAGCAAAAGAGTGATAAAATCCAATGAAATAAAACATAGGTAAGATTAATCTGGAGTTGGTTTGTTAGTAGGAGCTGTGTTGAATAGCTTGGGGAAAGCTGTTAAAGAACATGAGTAGAGGCTGATATAAGACAGTAACATGCCAGTTTAGATAAGGCCGGCAGGGAAGACTTGGAAAGTCCATTCTGACTTAGCTACAGGTCCTGTAAGGCATGGAAGAACCAAATGATAGGTTTAAACTTGGTCAAAAGAAGCTGCTTTGTAGCAAAGGTAAACTTTTCAGTTGTGAGATTTGGCATTTGGGATTTACTATCAGGAGACAGACAGTCACATGGTTCCCTCCTCCTCCTCCTCTGCTTTTTCTTCTTCCTCTTTCCTTTCTTTCCTTACTCACTCACTCTCCCACCACCACCACCCAGTCTTGCTTTGTAGCTCAGGAAGGTCTGGAATTCATGGTGATGCTCCTGCTTCAGCCTCCCCAAGTGCTAAGAAAACAAGTGTGAACTGCTGTCCCTGGTTTGCCATTAAGTTATTAAGATGTCATGGAATCACCTCTGCTGTTTAAAATTTGAGCATATATTGGTAGATAGGTGGGAACGAATATGTACATCTAAGAAATGTACATTTATCTACTATTAGTTGTACTCTGTAATGGCTGTATGTTTCTATATGTAAGTTTGATGTGGTTTTGAGCTTTATTAATTCATGTTCTTTCATTTTTGTGACTTGTTCATAGCATGTGTGAAAAGGTTATTTTCCTAGAAAGAGGAAGTTAAGGTCAATATTTAACATGGAAATACACCCTATAATCATCCCGTACCCTGGAGGCTGAGGCAAGAAAATTGAGAGTTTGAGGCAACTTGGTCTATATAGCAGTGAGACTCTGTCTTAAAAATTAAAAGGAATTACTCTTCCCCCTTTTTTGAAAAACAAAAAGCATTATTATTGGTCATGAAGATGGAACATGCATTTCACACTCTGCTTATGATGTGTTTTTTCTTGAAATTCATAAATATTTTGTGGGTTATTTACCAGTGCTTTCTAAAATGGCTGAAAATATAACAGCTGTCTGATAAAGTAAAAACTGAACAAAATGTGTCTTCAGGTGAATGATTTTCTGAAGGAAAAATGGTGCAAATGAGTAATCAAACTATGAAATTATTAAAAACAACTGTGTTATTTTTGGTTTTTACTGAATCTTAATTATAGACTTATTTTCTTTTGTAAGTCAAGTTAAAAAAATTGCCTCACTAAAGTTTTGAAGGCGATTGTTCAGGACATGTTATATTATAATTTACTTTTTACACAAAAGTGACCTCAGTTTTTTGGCATTAACGTATGCTTTCTTCATGTAGGAGAATATATAAAAAATTGGAGGCCAAGATATTTCCTTTTGAAGACAGATGGGTCATTCATAGGCTATAAAGAGAAACCTCAAGATGTGGACTTACCTTATCCCCTCAACAACTTTTCTGTGGCAAGTAAGTGTATAACAATTGTTAATTCATCTTGGGTTTATTTATTTGCATGGCTTTGTGTGTCATATGTGTTAATGTATCTGAAAAACAAGTATAAAAGTTTAGGTTTACATTTAATTTCAAAGAAATTATAAACTCTGTAAGAATTTTCAGCTCTTTAAGATAGAGACTTCAATCTTATGCAGTGCAATATAGTTTATTTTTTTATATTTAGAGTTTGAATATGATAAATATAATTGCCCAACTATGTATCTTATGTTTTTCATTGTAAAATAAACACAAGGACCTGTAAAATTGGTCCTAATATCTTATACTATTTACTACATTTCCTCCAGAATTCAGTCGCAATGTTTGGTTGATGATTGATTATATCAGTGTTTTCTATTAGAAATAATTTTCTAGAATTATTTTATATTTTTAGTCATAGTTGTATTTCTTATGAATGGCTAACAAAATACTAATAGTTTACCTAGAAATGTTCTTTGTTTAATTGAAAGATGACTGTGATAATATTAACATTGATTATTTTTATACTTATTTTTATGTTACGACCAAGCTCTTAAATGGCTTATACGTACTGATCCAATAAAAGGATCTTGCTGTGATAATTTAGAAGTAGAGCATTTTTAAGTTCAAATTTGAGTATGTAAGAACTAGGTAGAGATAAAAAGTTTAATTAGACAATCTACTTTACTCTGTTTTAATTGGATGTTATCTGTTAGATATATTTGAAAAAAATTGGAGGTAGAACTGAAGTTTATAAACATAAATAACCAAAGAAAATCTTAGAAAACATTTTAAAATTACAAAATTCATTTTACCTTATAGGAACTTCAAACTTTATTTTCAGTTTTAAAAATAAACCTAAAAGAGTATGAAATTACAAATAATTGTAGAATACTAACTTTATTTTTCCAAGTTTTTTATCTAAAAGAATATTTTTTTGTAACATGTTTTGATCATGCCCTTTACCTTCTTGGATACGCCTCCCAGACCCACCCTGAGAACTAATTTAAAAACCTCTGCATTCATGTCAGGAAATTTTCCTGTAGATTTTTTTTATTTTTGAAAAGAAAGATCCCTGTCATTATATAAATTATACATGCACATTTTTGTATGTGCTTGTACATGTGTATTAAGGAAAACAGACTTTTCATTATATATTAATTGCTCTACTAAGAAAGAAATCATTTTAAATCATTTTGACAATTGGAATAGTATCTTTTGAGTTTTTAAGTTGTTTTAAGATATGTATTTTCAGTCTAAAGGTATTTTGGTTGAACATTTGTTTATTAAGGTGTTAGAAATTAATATTTTAAGCAATTTCCATGTCCTGCCTAAATAGTTTGTTTATTTTGCGAGCAGTTCCATCGGTTTGTCTGAAATAATTTCTGAAAGTGCAGAAAAATCTCTATCTGCTGATCAAAATGCAGCATTTTTTGACCTTATGAAATTTCACACCCCAACAAGTTTTAAAGACATACTGTATGTCACAGTCTGCCAACATCTGCTCTAACACTTCCACTGGCAGAGGCTGAAATAAATGTGTACTTGTGGAAAGAGATCCTATTTAGTGACTGACAGCTTTTCCACAAAATAAATAGCGGTTGACATCTGTAATCTTTACTTGCACAATCAAATACTTGTTGGTACTTGACTTTCACAGGTAAAGTTGTAGTTGAACCCCAAATTTTCAGGATTATTACCTTAGATCTTACTATGACTCCATCATTTAATTTTTTATTTTTAAAGATTTACTGTTACCTTAAATTACATAATTAAGGAGATAATACCTTAATCGAAAGGACATGAATGAAAGAAAAGGTCCTAATTTCAACTTTGGCACATGCCCTGAGTGTGTTTAGAAGCAGATCATTTTTTTAAACTGATCATAACACTTCCCTCATCAGCATCCTGGACTTCTGTCTGTTGCTTTGTAAGTTAGAGTTTGAGCACACCCATGAAGATTAAGTAAATAAAAGCTAATTCAAACAAAGAGGAGGTATTAAAGGCAGAGAGTGACAATTTTTTTTTTAGATATTGTGCAGGAAAAAACCTGCACACCCTATTTTCTTTGGCTTATAGTTCTTTACTTGCCTTGGCCTACATTGCAGTATACTATAGTATACTATAGTATTGTTCTCAAAGAGACTGGAGATATGGCTCAGCAGTTAAATAGTACTTGTTGACTATGGCTCACAGCCATCTGAAACTCTGATTCCAGGGGATCTCACACCCTCTTTTGGCCTCCATGAGCACCTTCATGCACGTGGAACACATTCAGATAAGCAGGGGGACACACATGCACATAAATAAAAATAAATTTTAAAATTTAAAAGAATTTGACTAGCCTTAGTGTTTCTCAGATATATTAGAAATACTGTATTTTCCGTTGATAGCTACAATTGGAGTCCCCTATATTTTTACTAATTAAAAAATGTTCCTTCATGGGCTGGCTTGGGAGATGGGTCAGTTGGTTATCTGCTTTCTGTGCTGAAATGAGTGCCTGAGTTTGACATGAGGGCCCAGCCACCCTCTAAAACAGGTGCAGTAAAGCATGCCTTTATTCTAAGTCTCCAGTGGCAGGGACAAGCTGCTTCATGAAGCTCATGGCTTGGTCAACCAGCCTAATCAGTGCACTCCAGGTTTAGTGGGGGATTACCTCAAAAGTAGTCTGGCCTTCACATATGTGTGCACACACAAGTGCTAATATGTACATATATGTGGATATACACATAAACATGTGTACATCTATATGGACTTAAGTACAGTTTCACAGAAACTCACTTTAAATGAGTTTTACTCATTTAAAAAATTAAAAAAAAACTTGAAAGATTAAAAATTTTTTTCCAATCTTATATTTGGTTTTTTTTCTCTTCTTCATAACATTGTTCAGGCTAGGGGTATATCTCAGTAGTATAGTACATGTTTAGCATGCATAAAACCCTGGGTTTGAGCCAGATGTTGGTGATGTACACCTTTAACCCTAGCACCTTGGAGGCAGAGGCAGGTGGATCTCTATGAATTAGAGGCCAGCCTTATCTACAAAGTGAGTTTAAGGACAGCCAGAAGTGTAACAAAGAGAATCCCTCTCTTGAAAAACAAACAAACAAAAAGACTCTGGGTTTCGTTTCCCAGTATATGACAAAAAAAAAATTCTCAAAATCTTTCTGTTCTCATTAATTCCACTTCTTTTTTTTCTTTAAAGATTTTTTTATGCACTTGAGTGCTCTATATGCATGTACACCTGCATGCCATGAGAAGGCACCAGATCGCTATAGCTGACTGTGAGCCACCATGTGTTGATGGGAATTGAACTCAGGACCTCTGGAAGAACAGCCAGTGCTTTTAACCACTGACTCATCTCTCCATCCCCTAATTCTACTTCTTAACTGCTGTAACCTAACTCTCTTATCTATCTGATTGAAACCACTTTTGATGATTTCTCTAGTGGCTACCTCATTTCTAACAAGGGGAAGAAAGTAAACATTTTCTTCTTCCTATATTGAGTTCAGGACTCCATAAACAAAAAAAAGCATACACACACACATTTGTTTATTGTTTACTTTTGTCTAGAC
The DNA here is from genome assembly GCA_004026605.1 of Ondatra zibethicus. Classification (NCBI taxonomy): domain Eukaryota; kingdom Metazoa; phylum Chordata; class Mammalia; order Rodentia; family Cricetidae; genus Ondatra; species Ondatra zibethicus. The sequence continues at coordinate 2,322 of PVIU01008159.1, read as the reverse complement.
TTTAGAAACTAAGACTCAAAGTAGACTTGTATGTTTTTGTGTTTTGGGTCCCCCACTAAAGTTTCACTACGTTGCCCTGATTGGCCTGGAAATTGCTATGTAGGCTAGGCTGACTTCATACTGACAGAGATCTTCTTCCTTCGACATCCCCAGTGATGGAATGAAGGCATGTGGATTAATGAAGAGGTAGATAATCATGGGGAATATGACTGGGAATGTGGATTATAATAATGGTAATAGATTGGGGAGAACTGAGCAAGGCCTGTGTGTTGAGAACTGCATAGATGAGGATATTTCCCTAGAAATAGGAAGGGTACTTGTTAGAGGAGGCGCTAAGACTTGCTGCACAGGAGACTCAGCAAGTCTTTACTAGGCTAATGACTTGTTCAGGGGAAATGGGATGGGCATGAGAACATGGAAAGTCACTTTCTTGCTTTACTTTTTCCTTAAATGCCAAGGTAAAAACCCCTCATTAAGCTTAAACTTAATTTTCAGTTTTAATTTGTTTTCTGTATTGGCATAGAGACTGCATTTCATCTACTGACCAAGATTTGAGATCATCTTTTCCTCTCTGTTGTAAGGTTTCTCTGTGTCCTTGTGTTTTCCTTTGTATAGTGGATAATTTGTGTACAGTAAAATATATAGTATTTAAGAAACCTCTGGCTCAGGACTTGATCACATTTTTCCTGAACTTGTAGTTACAAACTGTCCACCTTATTTCCACTTTTTCATGTATTCAGACCAAGCTGCTCTCCTGAGAATTATGTTGTCACATTTAACTTAATTTCACTATTAAGTTATTGCCACCATAGATGTTTTATAGCCTTAACTTGCCCTAGACTGTTCTCAAGATGGTTCTCTATTTTCCCCTAGTTATTCAGTATTTCACTTCTGCCTCTGCTGGAGCAAAAACCTGGATCTGTTCCCCTTCCTTTCTTTTCCTTCACATCTTTACCGCACTGTCAGTTCATATCTAGTTCTGCTGATTTTATTCTTATATTTGAATCTACATAGTAAGTATGTAGGTATTTGAACATACTAGAATCAGATATGTAGTTTCAAACATAAGAATTGTAATGATTTTCCTGAAACTCTCTGATGCCGATTCTTACTAGATTCTCTGCCTCTAGTTTGTGCCACTCATGTTCTTCCTTCACTTGTCTGTCAAAATGATCTTTCTAAAATTACATCCTAACTATGCCATCCATCCCCCCATGAAAACCCTGCCTTGGATCTTCATTGCCTACTGGATGACATCCAGCTCTCTTAATGTATCATACCAGGATCCCTTCAATCTGGCCTCTTCTTTCAGCTCCTGCTTCATGTCTCTCTGTCTGCAGTTCTGCTCAACACTGCTGAGCTGCTTACAACTCCCTGGGACTTGCTGCTCCTCTACTCCTTCGCTTGTCTTCTGACTGTAATGGCCTTATCTTCTATTTGTCTGTGCAATTTTCTTTTGTTATTTAATTCATATTTAAATTTCTTTGCTCATTCATTCCTTCAAAATTATCCCCTTGCCTTTTTCAAACAGGTGTGTGTGTGTGTGTGTGTGTGTGTGTGTGTGTGTGTGTAACATCTTTTTGGTTATCTTGTTCATGAATATGTCCCACTTATTCATCTGAGTTATTTTAGGTGAAGTAGTTTAATCTTATCTCCTAATGTCTATATATTATGACTTTAATAGTTATTCTTGAATATCTGAGAACATACTGTATAAACTTCTTTTTATATAAAAAATGAAATCTTTGAAATCAGTGTTTTGTTTAATGTTATCTTAGTAAGTAATACTTTTTAAATACCAGGATTAAAACTATATACTTCAGACTGAAGAGATGGCTCAGTAGTTAAGAGTGTATAATATTGACTTGAGTTCAACTCACAGCCCCTGTATCAGGTGACTCATAACTTCCAGTAACTCCAGCTTCAGGGCAACTGACGCCTTTGGCCTCCATGAGTACCAGCCTCACTGGCACAAAACCAGTCCCTCATATATATTTAAAAATAAAATGAACCTCTATTGTTTAAATGTTGTTCTTTTCCCTGTCTTCATACTAGAATTTTTTTTTCCATACATTGTTTTGTTTTATTTTTTCCATTCAAGAACATAATTAAAGATAAAAAAAAAATTTTTTTTCCTTTCTTCCCCTTCTCCCGGTCCCTTCCCACTACCCCCCACCCCTCCTCCCTCCCCCTTCTTCCTTGAAAGAGGGCATGGTGCCCTGCCCTGTTGGAAGTCCAAGGCCCACCCCCATCCCTCCTGGCCTAGGAAGGAGTGCATTCAAAAAGACTCGGTTCTCAAAAAGTTAATACATGCAGAAGAGA